>CAJQUW010014495.1:0-18572 GCA_907163375.1 Prostheceraeus crozeri
CAGTGTATCGACGCAAGTTTATGTAAAACTATCGTAAGTGCATTTTCGTCATTTTTCAAGAGAGAAAAAATCAAGATTTTAACGATTATTGTTTCATGCATTTCACTTATCTAGTTTGCAACTTCCTTCAATTCTAGTATGGTCCGATATGCTTAATATTGATATAGTGTTGTCGTATGCTATGTTTTTCATGGCATCATATGTTTACGATGGACAGAGGTCAAATCGAAACAGACACTTACGATAGTTTTACATAACTAATAAAGAAAAATTCTGCAGATTACGATACTTTACAAAACTGCTAAATATAATTTGTTTACCCATTTTCAACATATTCGATCTCTCTTTCTCTCTCTTATGTATACGATAGAACCTATCTCATACGTAGCGGCTACATGTAAGATAATATCACATCGACCACGAAACGTCGTTGAATAAATTCGTCCAATTTCAAATTTGTTGAATAGGCCTATTGGAATCTACATTGCACAAAGCAATATACACTTTCGGAAGTCCATGTTGCACTTGCAGTAAATCATTGATAGAGACAATCTTTTAATGATATTAGTTAATGTTGTAAATCCCCCGAAACGTCGTGATTTAGGTATTTAATTCATATCAGCTACCTGTGTTGCCTAAAGACCAGCGACTTTATGAAATAATCGTATCACCATTTTGTTCTAAGGCTAAAAGATATTACAGATTTATTGCATAATGACTATTTGTTAACAAAGAAACGAAACGGTGTACCTTGGTAAGCGAAACGTTGAACATTCTAATCTTAACTTATTTTGCAGGCCAAGTCGGCAAGTAAAAACGATTTTTTTGGAAACAATGTTATTGTACAATTTGATGATTAGAAAGCAGTTTGCTTAACGATATTCAAATTCTCATTCAAGCAATGAATCAATGTTATCAGCAGCATCACAAGTGTTCAAAAGGTGATAGAAATCGTGATGAAGTTGAGGTATGACATCATTTCGCACAATTTGGCTAGATCACGTTTTTTCTCCACGGATATACCCTGGGGTGGGGTTTTGACTTGTAAATCACATCCATTTCTCCTTCGCAAAAGTTCTACTGGCTCTAAGGCGTCGGTATTGTAAGTATCGGCTACCTCAATGATGGAGGGTTTTTTTGACGCGAATCCATTTCGCCTTAGAAATCAGCATTTGCGAGCCATTTTCGTAATATACTTTCGAGCGAAAATAATTTTCATTGGCCTTGTTCCAATCGAGGAATTCTTCTTTTTTCATTTCGTTAACTTTAAAGTTCTGCTTTCCTATTTTGGATGTTCTTAACACTCCTACCCATTGTTGGGGGTGAAATTTTCAAAATTCCGGCTGTTTGCGTTCCACGGCTGCATGAATCGCGTCGCCTTCGTTTTGACTATGTCCCGACTCAAAAAATATCAAATTGACTTCCTCAACTCGTTGGGATGTTTCTATGAAGTGCAACAGCATTGATAGTATGGCATAGTTCCTGTTCTGACTGCAAGTTGCGTCACTAAAAGCGTGCAATGTTTAGAATTGCAATTTTGGTCAACATCATTGAAGTATTGCATAAGGCAAGTACATACTTCATTGGCCCCCTTGCCTGCAGTCCGTTCATCTCCCAAAAGTAACATGAGCCATGTCTTGTTCCATAATTGTAAATCGTGAAATTGTAGTAAATAAGCTTCCTTGAATTAATAGAATAGAGGCCTCACCTTTAGGACAACTCAGTTGAGCCTCAAAATCAAAGACAATTACGGTTGTCCCATCCATCTCCATAGCTTTGGATTTTGCGTCATTCTTCAACAAGCGGACTTCAGTCTTCCGTGTTAGATGAGCCAAATTGTCTTCAACATCCTGATCAGTTTTAAATGTCTTATTCTTAAAAGATTCACATGCTTCTTTGGGTTGTGAATGGAAATATTCAATCCCATGAAAACTTTTTTGTAAGTAGATAATGTGGATGGACATTCTACTGAATCCTTGTACAATTCGTAGCATTTCTTGATGGAATAATCAGATGGAAGGTATAGACGATTGCTGTCAGCCCTGGAATAGTGCGATGGCAAAAGTGGCAACGATCTGATGTGGGAGATGATTTGATTTCTTTTCATTTCATATTCATCATGTCTGTGATGCCTTTGTCTTCCTCGATTATCTGGTCCCATAGTGCCTGTGGGAGACACTTTTTAAGAGAAGTTTTGACGACCTTCCCTCGGAAATTCCGAGAGTGTCTAGGAAGAAAGTTTTGCAAACTGTGTGGATCGCTTCATTGGTTTTGAGCGTGTAGATAAGTGAATTTGATCGTCTATTTTGTTTGTTGGCATTACGCTGTTTTGGTAAATTTTCAACTCTAGACATTATAAAATTTCTTTGTTGCGTGACGCATCCTAGCATCCAATAATGATGGAATATGTTCTCCCTATCCTGTTGTTAGACTTTTTGATGACATTTTTCCCTAGAAGATAGTCCACAACCTTGTTTCATCTTTCTCCTTGTTCTCTCTTTACTTTTCTTTTGAAAGCTTCGTACGAGTCCTCCTCTCTGTCGTCTCTTCTCATTCTCCTCTTGGTCCAAGATCTCTTTCGCTTCCTTCCCCGATCTTTCTTCTCCGAAAGAACAGCATCATGGACTTGAAGGTTCATTGTAAACGATCGAGGTGATGGTTCTTCTGAAATAGAAAACACGGGTTTTATAAAGACTTGATATAAACATACATAAAATAGCTTAGACCAAGACAAAAATAGCTTTCTTGATATCAAAATGAAATTTTGGTGAGAGCCTCCGGCGGACAAATATGGACAAAAGTACCGTCTGGTCTGATAACGTCAGAAATAACATAACGTGACAGGTAGTATTTGGCATACACTTTCTATTGACACCACGCGCTTCAAATTGTTGTGCGATTTCTCTAACTACTGGACAGGTCTAAGAGGTGTTTTCCTGACTTAATGAATAGAAGGTGCATTAGGGATACCAATAAACTTTTCATTGATAATTTCTGGCAAAATGGATTTTTTAAGTTCATATTCTCGCACCCTAACCGTGAGGAAATCGGTTTATGTAGGAGCTTTAGTTTCGTTTCAATAGACCATTTCGAAATTGACTGTCAATGCACCCGCCTCTATCCGATTATTATACTTCCACATCGCAAAATGCCCTACGTTACAATTCTTCAAGTAATGGCTCCGTACGCAAGAGTAACATATAAAGATATTTGCTTGTATTTTTTCAACTCACCATTGCAATGGTTCATCAGCAATTATTGTCCGGAATAACCCAGTCGCTGTGATCGCTTCTTTCATATGTTGCAGTCGACATTCTGGAAACCGTCTGAAATCAAGCCATAACATTGAACTGTTAAGAAATAAAGTTTCAAGAATGGTGATGAAATTAACTTACGGTTTCGAAGGGCAGCCTGCACTCATAATACCATTCCTCTGCTACGCGACCCATACATCGTCCTATCCATCAGATTATTTTGTGATTAGAATAGGTGTACGTTGCTACACGTTATGCGATTTGAAATTTATAACAGAATTAGTCGAATTTCAATTGTGAAGTGTGACTTTGAGTCGCCGTTTACACGAGGCAACTAAGTTAGAAGTAACTAGTCACACACTGCCTCACACACCGACACACGCCGTCAATTTCGCGCGCGTCAAGAGAGAAACAGAGAAATCGAAGTTCCGAATTCAGTTTCCCGGTACACTAAGATCAAGTTTCCTCGATGACTAACAGGTGACGTCTGAATCATAGATAGCTGACACTCAGAGAGAGAATTTGAAATTTCTCAGCGTATTCTAATGAATGACTTACTTCCCACTTACCAAAGTTTCATCAGTTTCATGTTTCTCGTTTAATGGATTTAATCAAAATTTGAAATAACATGAACGTCTATTTAAGATGTCATTTGAAAATCATCACAAACTGGTGATATTCGCGAGTGAGACATCTACATCTCTGTGCGTTTCATAGATATCAAACTCTATGAGGTGTAGACATCGTTGGTAATGCTGAAATAATTCATGATCTATTATCGTAATTGCATAGATATGGAGGGAACTACGATAATTGATTTTGTAAAACTATCGTAAGTGGCAGATACGATACTTTTACAAAACCGAAAATTATGAGAATGTACTTAAGATAGTTTAGCAAAATCGATTTCTAGAAAATTGAATGAGAATTGGGGCTTACCATTTGGCCATATCAAAGCCCACACTATGAGCATATCAAAACCAAGTATAACTCAATTTCGCCAATTTTGCACTTACGATAGTTTTACATAACTGCGTACCCCTGCCCGGTTTTATTTTCGCATATTGTCTTCCTGTAAATTTGCGATGTTATCCAGTAGCTAGTGTTACATTATCTTGTTCCGTGATTGATATCTGATCACGACCCGTCATTCCTGTGTGCTTAGATGTTGTCCGAAAGCCTGCACGCTAATATAGTTGTTTTCCGATCCCACGAAAGTGTACTTTGTGCACATAAATCGTATAGGGATTTGAATCTGGATCAGTGTATGTATTTTTAGCTGATAAAGACAAAAAGTCTTCATTTGATAAATTTTGGATCATGTACAGGTTACACATCCCTCGATGTCCTCACTATATCTGAGTCTACGGTTACTATTTAGTTAAATCCGCGCTAGATATTATCAAGATATTCCCGTAGGGTCTATGACCCCTCGATGGCGTACCAGAAAGCTGTCTGTCAGACAAAGATAGCAAAGAGAGAATGAGGTAAGATGACGGCAGAGGAAAAGAGCCACATTCAGCCGCTTTTACGGCGTCCTTCGCTTCACAAAACCTTCCTTTGGGAGTCTCACGCAAATAGGAAAATTCATCACTGCTTTGGGTGGGTGCAAGTAAGATGAGAGAGAGTTGCTCGAAATGCTTGAAGGACAACAACCTTATGTATGGAAAATTTCGAGCAAATTAACATAATTGATCAACATAGATGAATATTTTGATACTATATTTGCAATTCTAAACAGAATTCATTGAAGTACAAAGAAGAAAGAACCGAATCTCTGATAAGGGTATTCTCAATTCAGAGAATTATTATTGCGTAACATTTATATTTGCAAAAAATGTGAATGCTTATCCATATCAACTAGTAGAAAGCACATCATTTGGCAAATTTGAGTTCACTTGACAGCTTGCTTCGATGTAAAAGGCTTCCTCCGATAGTAAATCATTCCGTTCTCAAAAGTCAAGTCGGCGGGTACGATATCATCAGGATTCGGTATTTATATTTTAACAAATGCTTTTGTTTTCTGCATGCAGCCAAAAATCTCTTCCATCTATCAGCTCTTCCACTTATTCAAGAAAATTCAGTAAGCGGTTGTCTACTCTTTACGGGGATGATGCCGTGGCAACCACCAACGACCTGTGTTGTCAAAACCGACCATGGCCGGACTGGTAGAGGGTGCAATGAAATCCAGAGATCCACGAATTCACTTTAGAAGAAGAAGAAATTCAGAGTGAGACATAAAAAATGTGATAAAATTTTAATGCAGCAAAACTTTTTTATTATCCAACAGAATTAACAAGAAGGGTTTCATTTTGAAGCCAATACACATCTTTATTATCATAATCAACATTGTAATTACTGCATTGGAAGATGATGTAATGTACATGCAAAGCAAAAGAACTCGAACGCCTAGAAACTAGATGAAAAGAACAACGACTGAATGGAAAAACTTCGATCATGATCACATTGAATGTAGTCTTGTGTTCAGAAGTACATGTAATGACATTTTTCAGAATGAAAATGTTTGGGGTTTAACTTAGAAGAAACGTGCTGCAGACTTGTGAAGAAATGAAGCCGAAAAATCCGAAATTTCTGGCGTTCCGTTGCAAGGCGGGATTGCCGAAGTTGCTCCAGTCATCCAAAATGCTGTGAGATTCTCTGCAACAGAAGGACTTCACCATGATGATTGTCGTTTAAGTGAAGAATTGGAATTAGGTTAGCTTTTCCATTCAATCGTTGTTCTTTTCATCTAGCTACTTGGCTTTTGAGTTCTTATGCTTTGCATGAGCTTTCATCCTCAAATACAATCATTGCAATGTTGATTATGATAATAAAGATGTGTATTGGCTTCAAAATGAGACCCTCTGTTGGATAATTCTACTGGATAATAAAAATGTTTTGCTACATTAAAAATTTAGTCAAATTTTTAATGCCTCATCCTGTATGTCTTCTGAGCTATATTGATGATCGTTAGTTGACTTATTATAAGGTTGGAACAAAAAGCTCGCCAAATAATGGTGTCGTCAATTTCTTCTTTCAGTATTTGCTGCAAGACTTTTGCAACAACTGTACGACGTCAATAAAAATTAATCGCACAATGCTCCCTACATCATCAAATGTTCAAGTAACACTGATATTACATGTTCATGTGGTTGCATTGAATTCCAATCATTCACTCCATCTCCGAAGTCTGAGCAGGGTTTCGAAGCCGGAGCCGATAGAAAATACCACGGCTCCGATTCCGGCTTGAAGCTTCATGTATTTGAATTCAGTCATTTTGCGATTAAAAGTGATATTTGACAGTGTAAACTGAAACGAGTGCAAGTGTGTCGGCGTTGTAGGTAATCGCTGTAGACGCAGTCGCATTCGCAGGTAATCCTTTCATCTCCTCTCAATGCATAACGTTCTGCGGATCATTTATCTTGATTTTAAAGATATAGAGATTAAGAGACAAATTTTCAATAAAGTACCTATGTGAAGTTCTAAATGCTTCTGAAGGAGTGATTTTGATATAAAAAGAATTTCGGTTAATTTTGAAAATATTTAAGTGCATCACTGATTAATGGATATTAGAGGCTTGACAGCTTGAGGGTTGAATTCCCTCGTGCGAGTTTCTACAAGGGACGAGGCTGAAAATTGAACTTTCAGAGAATGCAGGACACCCTATCCATGGTTGCTACGAATCTGCGCGTCTGTCTAGTTCTACCCGGTTATTTGTCAGACAGGATAAAAAATGCACATTCAAATCCAACTGGATGAGGATTGAATTGTGTATGACTACCATACCTCTTTCTAATTAATAATGCCTCACTCTGATAGAAAGAATGAAATATTTATGCTAGCCCCTGATTAAGCCCTGAGGGCGGTCGTGGTAGGAACTAAATCAGAGACTTTAATCAGTCCCCTAAAATAGAGAAACTTTTCATGGCTCCCTCTACTGCTCATGCCTCATGAAAACTTTTAAGTGGGAAGCACTAGCTAAGTCCAGCATTAGTCATAATTTTAGCATGCAATTTCTTCAGGTCATTTTCTAGCTGTAAGTCTTCATGCCTCTGATCGGAGATAAACACCCCGTTTACCCACAAACTGTTTATGCCACATAGAGTAAGTTTATATAGGTAAGTGTCGACTCAAACAAGTATCTATAAAGTAAATATATTAGGTAGAGTGGTAACTCCGCATTTATTAAATCCCCAATGTGTATACACTTTCGAACTTATTAAATGAACACGAGGAGGATATAGTTGTTAATTTTTGCCAAATGTGAGAAATGAAAATTTTGAAGTTTTGAAGAAATTGCGACAGAATTGAGTGATCGTGATAGTATTGCAGAAGGAATGATGGTATTTTACAGATTATCAGTGTCATGACAGTCTTGGAGATTTAATGTTTGTCAAATTAGCATTTCGATATGTTCCTATTACTTTCATGTTGAACCTCAAGAGTATTTTCTTAAGCGTGATCATATCACAGGCAAGAGGCAACCTGTCACTGGAAGAGCACACATAATATAAGACAATGATTTCAATCAACTTGGAAAGTTGTAAATGGGTCAACATCACTATTCAGATTCAGAGAAATGAAACATGAATTTAGTGAGAGTAATAAAAATCATGCGCTGAGAATTAAATTAAAAACTTGAAATTTCAGCCAAGAAAGCACGAATAATATCGCAACTTTTTCATGAAGACTTCCGCTATGATGCGGTTCATGAAATTCCCATGATAATTAGCTTTATTTCCGCTTAGTTAGGATGCTTATTAGCAAATATTCATTCTTTTTGAAATCCAACTTGTTTCATACCACTGATATGGGAGCGTCATCTCGGTAGTATATGAATTGGCAAAATTTTGACTTCTTGTAAGTATCTGTATGCAGCAAGAATTTTTATATGAAGAGATTCAGTTTTTTGCGGAGATAACGTTCCTGCGGTCCAAAAATTTTTTGAGCAGTTTTGAAAAAGCTAAAATTTTGCCAATTTATATACTACCGACATGACGCCCCATTATGAGTAGTATGAAACAAGCTGGATATAAAAAGGAATGAGTATTTGCTAGCAGCATTCTAATTAATCGAAAATGAATGTTTATGACATGATCACGCTTAAGAAGATATCTTGAGGTTCAACATGAAATCAATAGCAGGCCATCGAATTGCTAATTTAACCGTTCGTGTATGTTCTCAAAAATACTAGCTAGTTTACGTTGTGGGGTAGAATTCTACCCCAAAGACATTGTAGAATTATTGCCGTAATTTGTCTGTAAGTTAGATCTTATACATCGCATGCAAAGATATTTGGCACCTATAGGCATATGATTTGCCCTGCTGAGACTCTAGTTTTGATTCTATCTCTTCATAATTGATAAATTGGGGCCTACATGTAGACAAGGGGGCATCTTGTAATAGTCATGAGCATGTCTTTTGTAGGTAATTATGACTTCATTTTATAAACTGCCAATTCCTATCAATTAGAACGAGTTCTTTTATTTCTTGATGTTTACTTCCATCATACCGGCTACTGTAAATCATACAAAAGTTTCGAAATCTTAATCTGCATAATCGTGTAAGTTTACATGTAGAGTAGAGGGACGTAAAAATTAATTAAGTTGAGTCTTTCAGACAATCTGAATTGAATTACAAATGAAGATCACTGGCACAGATGACTAATTGTCATCTAATGCGATAAGCATGGTGTGTGCTCTACTTGTATGTAAACAACAAATGTTAACATAATATACCACTAACGAATGTGCCTGTATGGCTACAGTTTTCACAGATCACAATTTGATGGCCGTGCGCAGATGAATCTGTGGCATTGCAAACATAATTGTCTTGTTTTGCTGTCCATTAGATCCCGAATTCCAAATTTCGACAAGCACTACCTGATGTCAAGACGTAGTCGCGGGTTTTCAAACACGCCTTTGCAATAAGGGGTCGACATAATTTCATATGCCAGCTCCTTTTTGAATTCATAGTGATCTTCCATTGAATTGGACTGACTTGTCATCATTTTATGAGCGCAGATAACACTAACGTCAACCAAGTTCATGGCAACTGCATGTGCCACCTCCTGCACTTCCTCTTTGACCTGTATGTGCGTACAAGCTTGGTCCAGATTGTCGACACCTCCTTTTGTTTCGTTATAGGTCTTCACTATATCAGGCTTTCCATCTTCCCGAGTGTTGTTCGTTTGAGGTCCGATGTGCATGGATGACAGCAGCAAAACTGACGCCTTTGCTTGTCCCAAAAATGAGCAGAGAGTCATGTCGGGGGTGTAGTAGTGATGGGTGTCTCCCTTGACACGTTCTGACAAGCATTTGGATCTGGCAGGAAGTACTCGGTTGTTTTGTCTCCACAGTACCAAACATACGTTGTGTTGTGATCTAATAACTCCTGCACTAGACCTTCGCTGGTGAAGAAATTAAATTTATCGGCAGTCACATTTCTTCCTCGATCCAAATTAATCTTCAACCAAAGCCCATGACAATGGCATGAGCTGATGTCTAGATTCTTGCTCACATTCTCAGTGTCCCTTTACCGATGTAAACAATGCATTTCAGTGGAATGTTTGTCTCCGAGTCAACACACCAAGAAATCTTGATGCCAAATTTTCCTGGCTTGGATGGAATATACTGCCGAAACTGGACTCGACCGTGGAACTCAACTAACATCTCGTCAGCACACAGGAAACGGTCCTGGATTGTACACTGACTTCAGAGTTGCATTGAAAGTTTCGACAACACTGCGAACTGGACTCAATCTGTCGTAGTATCACGGCGACTGCTATCATCAAAACGTAAAGCTTTCTTGAGTTGAAGAAATCGCTCACAACTCATGGTTGCCCTGAAGCAAAGATGTCCGTTCTCGATGTGTCCACAATTCACGTAAGTCACGGTGATGAGCCTTGAAAACTCCTGCTACGCAAATGAAGTCCTATGAATGCCAGAATCTCGCTTTATCTGTGCGTCTCCACTTTCCGTTTCGTGCAAATCTACGCAAGTTGTGTTCGTGTGAATTACTGCTGTATCTATAAAAATTCATGCATTCATTACAAGAAAAGCTTCCGTTCTAGATGCAGGATGCAGGCCAGTTGAGAAACCAGGCCGAG
This sequence comes from Prostheceraeus crozeri, assembly GCA_907163375.1. Lineage (NCBI taxonomy): Eukaryota > Metazoa > Platyhelminthes > Polycladida > Euryleptidae > Prostheceraeus > Prostheceraeus crozeri. The sequence goes on from CAJQUW010014495.1 coordinate 10,363, forward strand.
AAATATTACACATATTCCGTCTGGGACAACGACCTTGAGAAGCAATGTCAGAATTTTTCAGTCCACTTCGACTATCGGTAGCTGCAGTGCATGACTATTGAAGGATTCTCAGAGATCTGAATGTATAATAGCATAGGCCTTCATTCGACAAAGCTTTGTCAAGGACAAACTGGCCTAAAATAATTAGAAGCTCAAATCTCGCTAGGAGGCTATTCAATCAGAATACGGAGTGGATTCAATACTGTAAAAATCACGTGATTGGTATAACTAAAGAGATTTGGCACGCTTACAATGATATCATGATCGCCTAGTTATGTGAAAGTTGATTGTAAACCCTGTATATAAAGCCTGTGACGTGTAGGCCTATAGGCCTATACTTACCATTCTATTAGGTATTTACTGTGAAAAAGGGTTGAAAGATGAAAGAAATTCAGATAAATCAAATGATTTCGAATCGAATTTCGAAATTAAATCGAATGTTTTCGATGATCGAAATAGAAAAACAGAAGTACAATGAAACAAAAAGTTTTTTCAGCAACAGATCAATGATATTTTTGACAAATAATTGTTGGGGTAGAATTTACCCCAGAACATAAGTAACTGTGATTCTGGAAATATCCGATGAAGTACAATATATTTTTAATCAAGAATGCAGCGTCTAAAATTGACCCTATCTAACAAAAAAAGTCATAGAGTATCAATGATCAAATGTGCGTAATAAAAAAATTACGCTTGTCTGAAAACGGCTGGGGTAGAATTCTACCCCACAACGTAAACGAACGGTTAACAAGCATTACCTCACCAAGGCTGTCATGACACGGAGGATCTGTAAAAAACAATCACTTCTTCTGCATTACTACCATGTTTGTTATTTATATGATTTATTTATATGTTATTTATGTGACTGTTTGTTTACTATCACTCCATTCCGTGGTAATGTGTAATAAACTGCAAAAATTTTCATCTCTCGCATTTGGTAGCAATACCACCTGTATCCCCCTCGAGTTCATTTAATAAAATCGAAAGTGTATACACACCGGGGATTTAATAAATGCGAAGTTACCACTCTATCTAATAATGCAATAGCAAGACATTCCATTGCAAACGCTGAAAATCATTTTTTAGCGTTTACATACATATTATCACAAAGTTATATGCAATACTATTTTATATGCATTGCATGCCGGTAGAATGCTTGCACTGTTCAGGTGCAACGATCGCTCTCTGTAACACGGGTGTCATTTACAAAATGATGCTTTGTTTTGCTATAGTACATGTTTATCATGAAGGGCGTAATTTATGTATTCATCTTTATAGTCTTGGTGAAAATTTCCTAAAAAATCTGGAAAACCGATTTATCTATTTGTGGCTCTCCTCTCCATCAAAGTCTGAAAAAACTGAAAATCTGACTCTATTCGGATCAGCACTCGGTAGATCGGTTGCATTAGATATCAAACGTCTTACGCCTCAGCCCACACTGAGAGCAAAGCAAACACGAGCGTCCCGAACGTATCGAGTAAACGTATGTCCGTAAGGTTTCATCGCTCTGGTTTGCTTCGCTCGCAGTGTGTGGCAGTCTACAACTGCTGTAAATGATGACTTTACATTTGCTGCAAACGCTTTGCTCGGAAATCGCTTGGAAAAGTTCGCAGTGTGGCTGAGGCCTTAACAAATGCTTCACGCATGCTATCACAGTGTTTTACAATGTGAATATTCATAAATTTCTCCATAGTTTTGTTTACAGTCTACAATGGAAAGTGAGTGGATGATATTGCTACTGTTAGCAATGTATAGGCCACATTCTGTTCTAGTCGTATTGTTCATGCCTAGCTTTGCAAATCTTCATATCTTAGAAAGACGGGGGTAAAGATATCTGCAAATGATTGGAAGTGCACTTGCTGAAATACATAGAGTTGTTGATGCATTGCTTCGCTAGACTCAGTCAGAGCTGAAGTCTGTAATTTGACAAGCATCATCAGAGCAAAATTTTCAGAATTCATCCTTGCCCGTTGTATCTCATGAATTCCATCGTGACGGAATTACAGTTTTGGTAAAGTAACTATTTTCAACAGTTTTTAATCATAGAAGAACTGCTTAAAATGTCCTGATTTTTCTGTTAGAATTCAAAAATACACCAAGATAGACTGTGAGGTAGTTGCTATTGATCTACATAACTGTATGGTTTAAAATTTGCTTTAACTTCATAGTGACGGAATTACACACTTTGACATGACTTTTTGAAATCATCAACTTTTGCATATTTCTGCTTCTTTTAAAAAACTACAAAATTCAGCCAATTTCTGTGATAAATTTTTAGAACTGTGCGACGAATTTCAATCATATGAATTTGATAACTCTACGGTACACGTATCGACTTGAAATCCACAAATTTGTAAACTGATCTCTATGAGGATTTCCGTCACATGACGGAATTACAAGGCAAATGTAATTCCGTCACGTTTTGATTTTGTCTGTTAAGAAGTCTAATCATCATTGTATAAAGTAGTTAATAGCCTGAGTATCATTAATTCTTCAATACATAAAACAAGTTTCTTTCGAATATATGCTATTGTCCATAGTGTACGACGTCCACGTAGGCCCTACTTAAATATAAGTGAATAAATACCTTAAAATGTCAGGAAAATCGTAGAATCGTGATCGTGCATCTACAACATGTAAAGTCTCCGAAATATGCTTCGACTGAACACATGAATATTGATTATTTCATAAAAGTGTTGGTTTTGCATGTCGTGAATTATTAAGCCGCTTAAGCCTATGCAGATTTGTCAGACACTCCCATGGAATAAGTGTGCAATTTCGAGTGGTCAGTGGAGCTTGCGCTTTGGCACAGCGTCAACAGACAGTTAAAAATTACTTCGTTATTTGCTGCACTTAATAGACGACCTTTTGCTTGGCAAGAAGAAGGAATTCATTATGACTTTTTCATTACTATCAAGGGTTGGAACGCTTGCTATTTGTAAATGCTATTTAAAGAACACGATAGTGTTGTCTCACAATCCATACTTCTGTCTGGATAGAGTCATCTAGGACTTTTCTTGTTAATCGAATTTTGACAATTTAGCCATTTTGTAAATAGGGAGATGAATGATAAGTTTAACGCTTAAAAAGCATTCTCCCCGAAATGTCAATAATAACGATAGCAGAATAAGCGAAGGAAAAATTAAGAAAAATGAATGCGAAAAAGATATTCCCTCAACGAACTAGACAACATATCAAACGGCTAGACTTCTACTATGAGTCATTATTATGTTGAATAAAGTCTTACATATTTTATGACAAATGTGATTGTAATCATAAGAATTTTCAGATTAGTTATTTCACATCCTTGTACTTGAATACATTTGATTAACGGTTTGGAACCGGCCGCCTGCCGATCACGGTTTTAGCAACGCCTTCCCGTCCTCGGGCACAAACTTTGAAGACCGGCCGGCTGCTTAATTTAATTAGACCCGTGTTGCACTGTAAACCTCAAGGGCACGAAATTTCGCTTGAATTAGGCAGGAAATTTAAGCATCAATTCTAATCAACACAAGGCACTAACTTCATAGTGCCGAGTTCGTGCCCATTGATTTTTCCTTCGATTTCATTGGATAAACAAATATTTGGTTTGATGCCTACTGCTGCCTCGAGGCAATAGACAGGCGCTAACTGGCACCAAATTTCGGCTTCGTGCCTTAGTTAGTGCCCTACAGTTTACAATGTGACCGTTGATGACATTCAGTCGAGAGCAAATTGCTTAGTCAATCATTACAAAATTAAGAGAGTAGTCCTAAATGTGAATGTAACACAATTTCAGAGTATCTACACGTATGGTTAGTAACAAAAATATTGAGAACTTCTTTAAGCAATTAAACAAATGATTACTGGCAACTTTATGGCCGCCACTTTCACCATGCCTATCGAAAATGAATGGGGTTTTATAAATGAATGTGTTTTATCCGAGCGTGGAAAATGATTTCGAATGAAGCGAAACAATCCTGAGCAGGAAGAAGCTCACATGCCAATGGAAGTAGCCTAAGTATAGTTAAGTTTATATGATCTGCGAATTCTTTCGAAATCTGAAGGAATTTTGGCAATCAGAAGTCACTTGTGCTGGAACTCACATCAATCCCGCAAGCGACGCACGACTTTTTTTCCTATCTCTGTAAGGTATTACAAATTCCTTTTTGCACACCTAATAGGATCCTCGATGTTGCCGTATCGATTTCGAATTAATCACACTTTCTAGCAAACCGAAGCTAGATTAAACCAAAATATTTAATTCTGTGGGGCCACACACTCATTGATGTAATCGAGGACTTCAGCCACATGGAAAAATCAAGTCGAAGTAAGAGAACATGCGGATTTGATTGCTATCTGGAGATGAGCCGCAAGGATCTCTTCCGTCAATAGGGATCAAGGAACAGATCATGTTGACACAAGTTTTCATTAAGATTTCCAACCTTCCAACGTAAACATAGGGATCTCAAAGCACAATATTTTCCGATTTGACGATGGAAAATCCCAGAAAAGATGTCGCTATAAGGTCTCTAAAGATGTTGCCTCAGAAATACGTAATAGTAAAACCAAAATAAAAAAAAAACAGTTTTTACAAAGAAAAGAGCAAATTTAAATCAATTTCTAATCTAAATTTCAAAGTTGATTTTGATTCTGTAATCTTAATCTTCAATTTTGTAATAGATGAATGCCGTCCAATTTTCTGAAAAATAGTGATCGTCCTACTAACTTAAGTAAGTTAGAGTTTTTGATTTAAGTAGACAATGTGACCACGGGTGGCAGGAAGCATGACTCAAGTACAAAAAATTTGACGACGTAGGATTAACGCAATGCTTTTGGTACTTTTTGATACGCTGATTTCATAAATCATTAGTGGCGGTTAAATCATCTATTGGGGCTTCTTTCGAGATATTAGGGCCATGAATATTTCTGACCAACCAATCAGATTCGACGGGATTCCCTATAATTGATGTAAAGTCTATTTTTAAAAAGCCTTTTAAATGCAGTTTTAAGCTAATAAATGTGATTATTTATACTTTTTTGAGACATTCTAGAATATTGTAGTGCCATCCATTACGGATATATCAGTATGATATAGGCATTTCTGACGTGCCAAATCAGAATTCGAGCAATTCTATGAATTTGAAATTGTGGTTAGGCGCCTCCTACTTCAAAACCTACGAAGCTTAGACTTTATTTATGTTATTTATAGATGGAATTACATAAATAGTGATGTTTTTTGATCTGCAATGGATTAATATACAGACAGTAAAACTATGATTGGTAAACTAATAACCGTCCCAACAACAAATCAGAATTGAGTATTCGTATAATGCAGGAATATGCTTTTCTTAGAAATGTTGAAACATCAGTTACAATTCATTTATAGGCCTATTATGTATTTCTGTGGAATTTGTGCTGATACACGCTGCTGGATGTAGGGCTTCTTTGTATTCGGAAATCTAGGCAACTAGTGATTAGTTATTTTAATTGTCAGTCATATTTATAGCAATATCACCGGGTACCTATTAGAAAGTAAATTCCTTCAGCTATTGCAAACCGCCATGCAGTATGAAAAAGTCCCTTTTGTTAATACTATTTTTATTTGCATGAAACAAACAACTTCAAATAACTGTAGTTTCAATTCAAATCACATATGACGATCCATTGTATCGGACCGTAGTGTCCCCATAGTAGGCTTCTGGTCATTTCCAAAAGCTGGATGCACTCTTGAAACCTTCCCACAATGAGTCCACAACGCGCCCAAAGTCGGTTATGCACGGCTTCTGAGGCTTGCACTCTCCTCCGTATTTTTCCCAAGGACGATTTCGTGAGTTTGCAAAAACTGATGATGTGAACCATCACAATGTTTGGACAGCCGTGGTCACATTGATTCCAAGCCTGAAATACGAATCTGTGAATTTTGTTTATGAATACCGCAAAATCTGGATGCAGTGACCGTCCCAAGGCAACTTTCAACCACTAAATTGAAAGTCAGAGAAAGCTTCAACGTATGGAAGTAACCAAGCAGTTCAGTCGGGTAAGATGATATCTCTGAGGACATCAGTCTTTTTCCTTCCAATAAAGCGACGACACATATTTGCCAATTAAATTCACCTGTAGTGCAATTTCGGTCTCGTCAGCTGCCATTCTCCTGCTCCACTCTGTTGCAATATGCTTCATTCCTCTTTTCCAGTTCTGTGTATCATTCTTATTCGTTACACGGACAGCAGAAGATGAAAGCTCCGGTGGAGGCCAACCAAAGGAAGAAATGATCATCTCAGATGGTCATCCCCACTGATCACTCAACGGAGGATTCCTGTGTGTAGTTGTTGAAGGTCCTTGGCAGAAGATTTAATGCTTGGAATTTTTGGAAATTTTCGTGAATTATTCCTAACAGACCCCAGCGTGCGTTTATAACGGAAAGAATCTGGCACTTGCAAAACATCATTGAAGTTGGTCTTTATCCAGGATCCTGCTCATAAGGATGAGTGCTTTCCATGGGCCTGGATTCCGGTCGTCACTATGTTTTTGATCATTTTACAATTCCATGGCCATGGTGAATGTGCTTTGCAGGTTCTTCTATTTCCAACAAATCGAAAACTGACTTCACATTCTGACTAGTCTCTCCTTGAATAGTCGGCGAACTATGGCTAGCAAACAAAGAGACGCTTAAAACACTCGGAATTCAGTGAATCTAGTTGACAGAACCAGTTGCAATTGTCATCAGTAATCACTAGACATACACACCTTGAAGAAATCCCAGCTCCACCGTCAACCGAACTTTCTATTTCCATAAGAACGTCAGTTGCAATCTAATTCACGGATCTGACGGATCTAATCAACAAAGCGAAATGACATCATTGCAATAAACTACAGGAAGTTTTGAGTCATCCCGTCCACAAATAAAACTTGTCCCAATCAGAAGATAATTGGAAATGATCTTTTATTTAACGCGATTGATGAAAGTAATTGGCTTGGCAATTTCCATCGATAGAATTCCGCCCAGCTGACTTCCGAATGAAAGGACAAATAATCGTCTTCATTGCATCATTAGATGCACCCAAGGATATCTGTAACTCATTCAAGATCTCAGAATGAAATTTAGGCTCTTGTCTAGCTTTGCCATCACTCATTGAGATTTTCAGTGAATTTGAACCCTTTGTAGCGAACGAAATTTGCTCAGGCTGGCTACTCTCCCTCACCTTTTCAGCTCATGATGGCTGACTACCTATTCACACGCTACCACTAGGCCTACACAACTGAAAACTTCCCAACTTCTTTCGTATAATGGTTAAGCATCAATCACAACGTGTGATGATGATTTTATTATAAATAGATTGCGAGATTAATAAGAAGAATTTCTAAAGCCTACTTTTCGGATGAATAATCATATCTGATTTTTTTAGATGACATGTCTTAATTTAATAGCTTTTCGACCATCAAATAGAAAATAATTTATTATTATACTGATTAGCACGAATGCTTCACAAAAATGCAAATGAACCCTATTGTAACCCTATTGTGCTTCGAGGATAAATATACAATTACATACATACATACTGTACATGTTTCAACATTTCTAAGAAAAGCATATTCCTGCATTATACGAATACTCAATTCTGATTTGTTGTTGGACGGTTATTAGTTTACAATCATGTTTACTGTCTGTATATAATCATTGCAGATCAAAAACATCACTATTTAATGTAAATCCACTCTATAAATAACATAAATAAAGTCTAAGCTTCGTAGGGTTTTGAGTAGGCCTACCACATTTCAAATTCATAATGAATGCTTCGATTCTTGATTGGCCGTCAGCAGAATGCCTATATCATCTGATATATCCGGTTAATGGATGCACTACAATATTCTAGAAAAATGTCTAAAAATGTATAAATAATCACATTATATAGCTTAAAACTGCATTAAAAAAGCTTTTTAAATAGACTTTACATTCAATTATAGGAATCCTTCGATTCTGATTGGTGTTGTCAGAATATTCACGGCCCTATATTCTCGAAAGAAGCCAAAAGATGAATTTACGCCACTATGATTTATTGAAATCAGCGTATCAAAAAGTACCAAAAAACTGTGTTCATCCTAAGTCGTCAAATTTTTTGTCACTTGATCATGCTTCCTTCCTGCCACCCGTGGTGAATAATAAAATATAATTTTATCGAAGGGATCAA
>CAJQUW010014496.1:0-22500 GCA_907163375.1 Prostheceraeus crozeri
TTTTATAAAATTCGAAATCCGAAATGATTTAAAGTAATGTACATTTTCAGTGTCATCAAAGTAAAAAGCGTTTGGTTCAAAAGTATGCTCCTTCAAATTAAACACGTCTGTCGCTTGCTGTGTTTGTCAATTGCCTGTTATCACTTCACAATATAATGATAAGAACATGTCGCAGCTTATTTGGTGCAAGTAGTCCAAATCCAGCTCTATTTGATAGACGCAAGGACAAGCAAATACAAATTCTTGAATTTGTGGAGTGAAATCAGGTCAATTTCTATTCGCTTCAAAGTTCGCTAATATTGCGGCAGCTGCATTGGGGAAGTGTAAATTCACGAACTTCGATTCTTGATGAAATTGTTGGGGGAAGAAGTGTTTTGGGGAAGAACAAGGAGCGGATGAATAAATGTCGTGTCCATTCAGCATTGTCGTAGCAGAGGAAATCCGATTGATGACCAACAACTTGATGCCTGTACTATTCTGAGATTCGTCGACCTCAAGTCATCTTTCAAGATTCATTATGTCAAGAAATAGCGGTAAAAAACAAGAAAATTGAAATCCAATAGTTGGAATTTCTTCGGAAAAAGAGAAGTGATTCAAAAACATCGTCGTCTGCTTGCCATACAGAAAAGAATTGGCCTATTTTAGTCTGCTATCCTCGAAACTTTTATTACCTGACGAGGACGATTCATTGGAAATTACAGAACTCAAAGAGTCAATAAGCTTAGTCATTTGAGAGACATATCAAAGCTCTAATACCAGACAGCAACTTTTCAGCTGTTTCTTTCTTGATTTAAGGTTCAAAGATATGAAGCTTGCGTCTCCAAGTGGGAGAGAGGAAGTCAAGGAGTTCTTTCTGAATAGAATGGAGTCGATAGAACTACGACTGAAGAACATAGAAAAAGTCGAGAACTATCTTTTCCGGAAACTGCATGCAATTATCATGATGAATCGAGTAGTTTGTTCAGGCGCACTAAAAGTTACACTCACATCACAAGAGAGGCAACAGCTCCGATTTAAAGCGATCCCCTCAAGTAGTGAAAGTAAGGTGCTTGCTCTACCCTTCTTGTGAGGTAGCACGCAATAGTCTCTGTGTTCCTACTGGTTCAGCATCATCAGGAAGAAGATTCAAGAAAAGCAGCGATTTTTCCGAAAGAAAGCTTCGGTTAGAGAGTTTTCTTTTGGAAGGAAATAGCGCTCTTGTGTGAGAAATTTCCTTTTACATGAATAAGGGCCTATACACGCCAATACATGCATCAATAGTAGCCTATGTTCATAATTCAATTGCCAGCAATTCACTACTATTCATATTCGATGGTGACTTTTTTCAAAAATTATGTAGATTACTACTTTGGAAATGTTCACGGAAGACTGAAAGGATCCAGAGTGTCCTGAGGTGTGTAATTTATTTTTTAGAATGGAAACAATTGAAAATGAGTTGATATTACAGAAAGTTCGAATCATTCGAATCAAAATTTCTTGATTCACCCCAGCCCCATAATCTTCAGTAGGAAGTTGAGATTTCTGATAGAAAGATTTTTGCTGCAAAATGCTTGAAGACAACAAATAATTTGCAAATTTGTTTCCATTTCAAAGAATTTTTAGAGATAATTAACACTTGCTTGCACTCAGAGACTTCTGTCAATTCTGAAGACAGCCCAACATTGTGAGGGTCTGCTTGTGTTCCAATCACTTGCTCAGGATGTCGATAAAGTCGCGCAGGATGTTGAAAGCACCCATGAGTTATGCATTATTACTGAACGGTAGCACTATTCTATCTTCTATTTATCATCGGAAATTGTCTTCTATCTCGTTTACATTTTTCATGCATGAAAATGAATGAAGATTCTCTTCATATAATAGTTACTAGTGAAGATGTACTTAATTTTTGTGTTTTAATGCGACGAAAAGTATCTGTTTCCACTTTGTTTGTGATTAGTGCTGATGAAACTGCTCCAAATCAATTAGTTTGATTCTGGAATGCACTGACCATTATTCACAAGGATGATGACAAGAGATTGAGCACGCTTAACTGAACATAAAAGCATTAATATGTATAAGAATTCAGACGGGCTTCGTTGCTGTAAATGTTAACGACTGGAGTTAAGATGGTCAGATGTTTTGTTTCTAGCGAATTGCTCACCAAGACAGGCACTGCATCTATATCGCATTGAAGCTGGAGAGAGGCGTCCTCCGTGTTGTGAAACGACTGCTTCATTCTAATCAATCATTTTGAAAGTAGGCCCTTAACCGGTTGTGATAGATACCGACCCGGTCGCTGTGTTTCCGACGCTGCAGCTGCGAAGGTGGAAGATTCTCTTTCGCAACTTGAAGATTACCTTTCGTTGTGGGCATGTACCACTGCTTCGGTCACGCTATTAGTCAATCGACACGTTCAACAGCTATGATTGACAATGATATCATTTTTGTTTTACTTTTTATAACGGAAATATACCATTTTTAGTGAAAAATACGTAGGCCCACACCGTAGATAGATCTAATCATGCGAATTTTTTGATTTACACTGCTACCATGCTACTTTTACTGCTCTTAGCAATGAAATTAGAATTAGATTGCATCAAACATTGATATATTCCAAATCATGGAAGACCGAAGAAAGTAGTTTAGTCATGCAGAGCTTCTTGTATGTAAAAACTTAGGCAGGGCCTATGGCCTTTACATTAAACATCGCAAGTTTTGATTTAAGCTTTAGCTACTTATCGGTTATCTTCCCCACGTTTCCAAATTTGTCTAAAATTTGTAAAAATGAATCAATCATCTCAAAACTTCAGAGGCACGTATTTGAGCGCATTTTCTCCTCACATGCAAAAATTCATGCAAATCGGATAAGTGCTTTTTGATTTAGTAACGGTAACGTGAAGTGTAGCGATGTCAGCAGCTTGATCTAACTTCACCTGACCTCATCGTCTGAGCAGAAAGCACTTGAGGTTTCCGACAACTCGGGAAGTGATGATGACCAGGCCACATGCCTCACACTAGCATTTTTAACTTGAGAAAGTTGTGGCAAGGTAGTGGTCGTGGGAAGATTTCAAATGGCAGTGGATGAGACGAAGAGGGAGAGAGAACAATGCACACGGCGAGTAGCGATGATGCGTCGAACAGACGAAGTCAGATCAGGCTGCTGACATCGCTACACTTCACGTTATCGTCTCTGATGCAAGACGTGCTTGTCCGATCTGCATGAAGTTTTGTATGTGGTCAGAAAATACACTCAAATACGTGTCTCTGAAGTTTTGTGACGATTGATTCATTTCTGCAGATTTCAGACTAATTTGAAAACGTGGGGGATAACCCATCAGTATCAAGCTTTATGCACTCGAATTACAAATATGCCTACAATATGCAGTTGGTTAGGCCAACAGTATCCAAAGTACGAAAAAATATAATGGAAAAAAGCATATTTCCTCAGAATAAAGTGATATCATTTTATCATTGCCGATCTTTGTTCAACAGTAAGAGGATTTTGGTGCCGATTGAATCTCCGTCCACATTCAACGAGTTCACGAATTCAAACTGATTATGAAATGCGCCTGGAATTCGAGAACATTTTTATTGAGAAATAGACACACGATTCAGATTTCCTCGACTGTGTGTGAAGAACTGGTGAAGCTCACTTCTTATTTGGATGGCTGCGTTTCCGCTCGAAACTGTGTTGTTTGGACCTCTTCTAATCCACATGCAACTGTTTCTTTACCAGCGCATCCTGAAAGGGTTGCTGCTTGGACAACTTTCTTCTCAAGAAAACGAGTTCAAGTTTTTTCAACGAAAATTCTTCCACCAGTCTTTTTCAATGACACAATTGACGGGATCGCTATAGCTGCGTTATGTGTTTTGCTCTTGAAGAGGATGTAGTAGTGGGTATTCAGACTGCGCGTGTGTGATTCTTTCCCGGCGGGGAAGAGGTTTCCCGTAATGAAGATGATGAAACACGGCTTGTGGTGGACCGCCTCGGTGAACATGGCGGTGACATCAGCCGAGACGCGCATCTCATCCAGCAGATCGTCCAGCACCACCAAGTCGTAGGACTGGACTTCGCTGATGCGGATGAGGTCCGCTTTTGATGACCACACCGTGCTGTTACAATCCTTGTTGGAGAGCAGGCTGGAAGATGCAGTAGCACCAGACAGGGACATCTATGATTAATATAAGATATATAAGGGACGTTCAACTCCCAGAGTACGAGTATGTGCTGGACTGGAGGCCAGTGACTTTAGTAGACTTGATTAATGACGGTATTCTGTGCATATCTGGATAAAATCGTGAAACAAGTTGTAACCAATTATCCAGTTCTCTAATACGCGCATTCATACAGGGAATCTGTTGAAAGAATATTCTGGACCCAGTCAGGAAGAGACTAAAGAATTACGAAACTCCCACAAGACTAAGCAACTGTCAATAACAGCCGCAATAACAGCTGCCAATGATTGAAATTGTTCACCTACGGCACGTAGCATCAGTGGTTGTTGGTGTGTATTCTGTACATTTTATACATGTTTATTTTTTGTGCAATTAGCAGGCTTATTGCAAATAGATTTGTTTGTGAAAATCGATTCAGCTGTGTTTTTTGGAGAATCGTGGACTTTTTACGGCAAATTTTTGATAATCTATTTCCTTTGCTCAAAGGGGTCATGGACTAAATGATAACTGATCAGTGATGAAATTAATTGCTACCGCAGTCATTGCAGCGATGTCTATGCCTTATTCATTGTTATACAAGTAAAATACATGATTAAAATCTTAACAAAATCTATCGATAATGCATTCAGAAACGAACAAAGAACAAATTGAGACTTCAAAAATTAATAATAATTTAATTGGTATAACAAATGAAAATGCTAAAATTTAAGCAAGAGTCGCTTATCAAGATTTTGGTGGAAAAGCGTTGTCTTTCCAAGTGCGCCTCCTGAGTGGCTACCGATGTCAATATATTTTTATCGGTTACTAGACATCTAGCATCCATCACCTGTGAGGCCTTCAAATTATAATCAAAGCTCCGCCAAACAAATAAAATCTGATTATGATGTCAGTGGTTCATAAAATGCAAAGATCATATGGAATAAAAAGCAAACCAAGCGGTGGTGATTGGTGACTTTCCACGATTTTAAAGGCCTACCATATTGGGCAATTGAGGAACAGTTGATTACGAAATCTGCATAAATTTCGTCGGTGAATTTGAAAAAAATCACGCATCACTTTGATAAAAATAACCATCAATTTTCGTTTAATGAAAGTTGAGTAATTCAAGACTGGAAATAAATCACATGTCATATCGCTTCATTGCTCTTGAATTCTCGAATTAATCCACAAGTGGTCCAAATTATTATACAGGAGGAGGTTTTAGAAATGACAGTAGGAAAATCACTGAAAATAGAAAGTCACAATTTATTTGAAATTGGCCATTGATGACATGATTGTATGTGTATATGTACACTGCACAGATTCTTCCGACAATTTCTCTGCAAGACTTGGCGGGCGTATTAATTAGTAGGACTATATATGCATACTAATTAATACGCCGGTCTCAGTCTGTATACAGCAATCAAAATCAGCCGGATTCTGATGTATTTTACAATAATGAAGTGAATTGTTTACCACTTGTTCCATGGTTTTATCCAGAAAGACACTATCGTCATTAATCAAGTCTACCAAAGTCAGTGGCCTCCAGTCCAGTACATGCTCTGGGAAGTTGAACGTCTCTTAGATATCTTATATTAGTCATAGATGTTTCTGCATCAGACTGCCCGGTTGATATGACACTCGAACAGTTCAGATCGGTGATCAAGTATTTGCAGCGTGAGGTACGTCTTGCCGCTGTGTGACGGTCCTGGTATGCCCATTGTGCAATCACATTTCGGCCGCAGATTCATCTCCCTTCTACTACTGGAGCTGCCGCGGCCATTTGCCTGCCTGCTGCTCCTCTTCTATCTCTTCATGTTGCCGCTTATAAAATTGCCAACTGCGCCGGCAAGAATGGCTCAGGAGAGTGGCAGGATGGCCCTTTTGGATCAGCAGCCTACGTTGACTGGCCATACTGTCGCACGGTCTGACCAGAGGGCGTAGAGTTTTCTGGTGAGCATGCTTCCGCCTTGCCTGCGGCGTGAGAGTACTGCGGTGACGAAATTGGCGAACTGTTGACACCACCTTCCAGATGAAACATCTTTAGCGCTTTCTACTGCTGCTCGTTGCTGGACAGAGTCATCCGCTGTAGCTTTGCCAGGGCCCTTGAAAAGGCCGCGTTGCTCACTCCTCGGCAGCTCCTCTCGGCCGTTCTACTCTTTCGGAGCGGCATTTGGTATATTATATATTATGGTTTCTCCGCCTCTGACTAACTTTGATGTGTAAGTTAACTGTAATCATTTTGTGTACATACGTTTTAGATCATTCTGCTGTAACACCTGACTGAGAGCAGATGAAACGCGTCGTGAATATAAAATAGAATTGATCATGAAACATCTTGCGCTTCTATTTCTATACAAATATTATGTATGTCAAGCATGATAACTTCCGGGTCCGTCGGGATTGCGTAGGGGAAATAGCGCACTTGTGAGTTAAGTCAAAAAATAGGTCGCCGTGGACGCCGTCCGTAGCCGCCTCGAAGACTTTAATCAGTACTTCTGTTTTGCGTGGCGCAGTTCTCAAGACCCTTCCTCTTGACTTTTGTCGCACTGTTTCTTGAAGAGGATGTAGTAGTGGGTGTTCAGACTGCGCGTGTGTGATTTTTCCCGGCGGGGAAGAGGTTTCTCGTTATGAAGATGATGAAACACGACTTGTGGTGGACCGCCTCGGTGAACATGGCGGTGACATCAGCCGAGACGCGCATCTCATCCAGCAGATCGTCCAGCACCACCAAGTCGTAGGACTGGACTTCGCTGATGTGGATGAGGTCCGCTTTTAATGACCACACCGTGTTGTTGCAATTCTTGTTGGAGAGCAGGCCGGAAGATGTAGTAGCACCAGACGCCGTGGACGCGGTTCTTAGCCGCCTCAAAGACTTCGATCAGCGCTTTAGTTTTGCGCAGCGCTATCTGCCTGGTCAGGAATTTCACTTGGCAATTGTCGCGCGGACTTAAGAAGACAATGTAATCGTGTGTATTAAGGCTGCTCGTGCGCCATTCTTTCCTGGCAGAGGAGATTTTGCGTAATGAAGATGATAAATTATCAAATAAACAAATCCAACGGTTTCTTTGCCGTATGTTTCGAATTTACAACAACCAGTTGCAGGGTGTATAGGTATATGTAGATATATTTCCTTCGCCATTACTGTAAGCGCGTTTCGGTTAGACTGAACGTGTAACGTTAGTCTCTTTATGCACGAATGAGAATAGTGAAATATAGTCTGTTTTTTACTAATCTTCTTCTGAACTGCACTTGATTCAATCAAACTGGCTGACAAACCTGGTGATAATGTTTCTTCAAAAATCTGAAAGCCACCGGTGCTTCACAATCAAAGTTGATTGCAGTATCAAATTAACAGTGAATTAGTTAACAGCAGATTAAAGTGATCGTCAGCGTTACATTTCTGAATTAATACAAGCTGATTGTAGGTTGATGGAACTTTCTTGAATTTCTGCATGAAGCCAAATCTCATTGAAAGTGATAACAAATCTGCCGCTCACGTGTTTTTGCCCTTCCCCATTTCTCGAGAATTATCATCTTTTGATATTCAAAACCTTGATTGAAAAGTTATTAGCAACATGAGTGTACATAATTTTCCTTTGATACTTGATAAATATAAGCTAACCGTTCGTCTTGTATGAATAAGTTTTGGTTGATGTAATTTCTTGAATTGCAGACGCTGTGGACACAGCATCAACTCTCACACCTGCTCTTGATATATCTCCGAAGAATACCGTTAAGGAAGGAACCTCAATGACTGTCTCATGCGGACTGTTAGCAGGAGATCAATTGGAAAGTATCCAAGTGCTGTTCGGAAGACCTCGGATGAATTTTACATGGAAGGCTGCTGACACGGTAGCTTATGAATATGGAAGGGTAAATCCTGTGGCGGCGAGTGTTCAGACTACTCTTGAGAGAAAGAATCCAACAAGACTGAGACTTCGTTTCAAAGCAATTCCATCATTTGCAGGGGAAATTTTCTGTGTTCTAAGAACGGTGAGGAACAATCATTTTGTTTAGGAGACCATTTGATGGCTAAGTTAATCTGTCTGAGGAAAATATCAACTCAAACAACATGAAACTAGGACTTTTCTCCAGATATGAAAGCAGAGAAAGGATACCTGACACGGCAGAATATGTCGTGTTATAAAGCGTAGAATGATGATATGAAATCGTCGCCGATTTCAAAAATGTTCGCCGTTCTTATTGAAAATGCTTTTCTTCTGACGTACTCGAAATTGTAAGTACTCGCAATCACTTTTATCATTGTCAATAAACAACTCACAAGGTTTTATACAAAGGCCATTTACTACATTGGATCCCAGCAAATATGTAGTCGTTGGCTAGATCCAGATCATGATTGGGTTTCGGTTTGCTTTCATTCATGGCACTTTATTGCATTAATACTGCTGTAGTACTTGCACAGATGAATCACAAATTTTGTTAGATAGCAAGGAATGAGGGCATTCGTGTCAACGATGTGATCAAATGCTCGAAGAGAAAGTTTGTGAAAGCGGACACCATTGTTAGAATGTTATACAACATTTAAAAAGAACGTACGTTGAAGTTACAAGAAGGAAGAAACTCTTCTGCAGTCCCTGACTAGACTTTTAGTCTCCGTGTGGACAGCCTCGTTTTGCTGCGACAGCAGTGAGCAAACATGGACATTTTCTGCATCATAAGGACGGTTTTAATGTTTGAAGGAAATGTATACAATTTTAAAAACAGCACTCTTGATCTTCTTTATTGCAATAGTTTACTGTGTTGAACATTGTGAAAGAAGTTGCAACATATTTTCCAGATGATGAGACGTTTTAAAGTAAGGAGCTTCCTCTGTATGTTTTATTTGTATACATCTCAGGCATAGGGGACGGATCTAATTCAAAGTGGGGGGAAAACTTATCTTACTTTACCATACTTATCGGAGACTCAAGAAAGGCAAATAAGGACAATGGCAAGAAAATGCAAAATAAATGACCATCTCAGCATCAGCTTCAAATCACGCAGTCTGGGATCGATTCTTCAGCCTTAGAAGGATAGATTTTGTCTGAAAGAGGACTGTCCGTTTTGCTTGGCTAGTGATGGAATGGATTGTGGTATGAAGGGGTGCGTGTATCAAATTAATTGTAAATTTTGCACTTCATTCTACATCGGTGAATCAAAACGCACAATGCAAACATTTTAGTAATGTCAATGTCTTTTATGTGCCTTATCAACGCCCTGGAACTATCTAGATGTGCCGGAATGAATTTCAAAAGCTGGGTTAACACCTGAGCAATACACCAGTCTACCTTGTCCACTGGGGTTCCGTGCACTGAAGCTATTGGACGCATAGGATAAGCCCCATTGTTTGATTCTTTGTGGTCTTTCACAAAACCAAAGAAACTCGCTGGTTTACTCCCATATGAAAGTAATCTATCTTTTTGATATTTATTCTCCAGCTTTTGAAATTCATTCCGGCACATCTAGATAGTTCCAGGGCGTTGATAAGGCACATAAAAGACATTGACATTACTAAAATGCAGAAGCCAGTGTTCATGAGCCTCGATGTGGAGAAACTTTATCCAAGTATACCTATAAGTACAGGCATTGAGTACAACATAACATCGATTTCTTCCCATTATGAAGAGATAGATAATTTCAGAATTGAAATTTCAGATTTGGAGAACATGCTCCGATTTATTTGTTATAATTCCGAAATTAGTTACGATGGTAGAACTTACAGGCAAGTTAGAGGTGTCCCGATGGGATGCAGGTTTGCCGCTGCTTTTGCTATCATTTTTCTACATCATATAGAAATCAAAGCTCTGCAAAGTTTGAAGTTTGTTCCGAAGGTCTATAAAAGGTATATTGATGACGTTATCATAGGACCTATTGAACACGACGAAGCGATTATCAAACAGGTCAAAAAAAGCTTCAATGATGTGCTTCCAGAAATCAAATTTACTGTAGAAGTAAGCCCCCTGAAGTTGGCTTGAATTTTTTGGATTTGACTCTTCTTACTGGTAATCACAAAATTGAATATAAATGGTATCATAAAGCTTGTCACTCTGACATAGTCTTACAAAAAGATTCCTTCGTGGCTAACCATGTGAAAACTAATTTTATAAAATCACGTCTAGATTATATCAAAGAACACTGCTCTGAAGAGAAATACTATAATGAGTCGAAGGAGGAGTTTTTTAAGATGTTGCGAAATAATGGCTATAAAGAAAAAGATTTTAACAAAAAAAGTATGAGACGCAGAAACAAAAACAGAAAGCGAGAAAAGAAGGCTAATCTGATGATACCTTTCATCAATGATACGTGTAACAGACGCATCAAAAACGTGATGAAAAAATACAACATTTCAGGAAACCTGATAAGTAAACCGAATGTTAGCCTTGAGAAATTCCTCAGAAAGAGACCTAAAATGACCAAAGATTGTGGTTGCGAAATTTGTAAAGATATCGGACCTAAATATTCGTGCGGGGATAGGTATGTGGTATATAGATACCTGTAAAACTTGTAATGAAAATTATATTGGTAAAACAAGTCGTCCTTTTAAAATAAGACATCAAGAACATAAAAGTAGCATTAAAAACAACACATATAATAGTGCCCTAGCCCAGCACCGGTCCAAACATCCGATCAAAGGAATTCAAGACTTCATAATTCAGTTCCTATCTAAGAAAAGTAACACTCGCGATGTTACTATTGAAGAAAGCAAGTGTATCAGAGTGTATCTATTTGTCGCGGGAAGGGTCGCCAAGTGCGCGCTGTCATAGGCTGCAACTTATTTTACTGCTTTACTGGTTACTATTTATCGCTTCGACTCCAAGTTTTTACCACCTGATGATTTAAGTCTCGTTATCATTCGTCTCGATTTTCTAATCAAACTGCTCAGCGGAGCGAATCCTGCAACTGCTCCAACTTGTGCTCATCTTTTCACTCCTCTCCGTTTTTCCTGTGTTTCCGACTTCCCTTACTCGCGCGGTACTCGCAGGAATTACCTCACTCAGACGTCTCCCTCAACGCCGATATCCGCATCTCCGTACGTTAGACTGCACCGCCTTTGTCTCCGTCGCTGAGCAACGCACTGCTGGCCGGTGAGTCCGCTGCTGCTGCTACCCACGGCAGGCGTCATTCAACCGGACAGCTGACGCAGAGGATTTCCGCTGTCAGAGATTAACTTACTGCGCACGCCTCCGGCCACTTGTCAGCGCAGTAGCCGTAAAGCTACGGTCTCCTTGAGCAGTGAGGTCGATTCCTTGGCGAAACAATCTTTTGCTCCAAAATCAATTAATTGATTGACAGACAGTACCAGAGAAAGTGAATAAGACGAGAAGTGACATGTGAAGGAAACTGGTGATGGCGAGATAGAGAGAACGATAAAATCAGCGATCAATCTCGCGTGCAAGCCGGTCGTGTCTCTGGCAGCTCTGTCATTCTTGTGGTTTCTTTGAATTTTGGTGTGTCACATTTATCCTCTGCGGTAATTTTTTACATCGTTCGACTCGTCATCATATCGCCATTCATATCATCGAGCTCATTCATTTGGAATTTATCTGGTTTCGTCGTGTTTGAGGAAAATTCCCACTGCATCGCTCTCTGACGTGAATAGTCTTCTCTTCGCTTCTTTCTCGCTGTGTTGTGGAAAGCAATCTCAACGCAATCGGACGCGTGCTGCAGACGAATTCCTGATTCCCCGATAAAGAACATTTTGTGCCGACCATCAACATCATTCGCTCACGCAGTGTAAGGGTACAGTTCCAGCCTTGCAATCTGGACTGGGCAACCAACATTTTTCTATCAGTCCACCAAATCTATCACCAATATGCATGATGAGGTCAACTAACATGAGGCAAACACAACAAAGACAGAGTGTAAAAGCTGCAATCGACAAATTCACATTACCTCCACTGGAGCCCTAAGGCCACATGGTCCACGGACCCAGCGATGCCCAGGAAATGATTCAGTGCTCCCCAACGTTCATCAAAGCCAAGACCAATCACATAATGACATGCACGCAAGACAAAGACCTATCCAGAAACATGATTCAGCAACTTCAATTACCGGCAATCAACATGACACAGACGAAGCTGGAGATGATAACAATCATGTGGTCGCAACTGATACAATGCCGGAAAACAACATTGTGCATTTGAATGTCGTACATTCGGAAACAAATGCAAGAGAGAAATCTACACGTGCTACCAATTTTGTATGGGGTTCAATTGATGGCGAAAGGTTTACTGAATTAGTGGAAAGTGCATATGCTGAAGTGACAAAATGGCGGCCCAGTCTGTTTCCTATTCCTCGCACCAATGCAGGCAAACAATTCATTTCATGCCTCAGGGAACTCTTCGCGGCATTTGCAGAACGGTCTGCGTTGGAACCCATTGCCTTTAAAGCTGCGACTATTCTCCCTCATCTCCTTCTCCAGTCAACATGTCGATCAGCGTCAACCGAGTACTTGAGCACAACCTTGAAGAAACGGATAGATCAATGGAAAGCAGGAGAAATAGAAGAATTGTTAGCAGAATGCAGAACTCTACAAATTAGGAAATTCAGCGCGAAGAAACAACGATGCTTGACCAAAGAAGAATCATTGAGACGAGCATTTGTACATAAAATGTGTCAAGGACAAATAAGCTCTGCGGTGAGAATCCTTGGGGATCAGAATACAGGAAGAGTATTAGATATGAATGAAAAAATTGATGGAAAGTCAGTTGAAGAAATATTGAATGAAAAGCATCCGCATCCTGGACCTATAAACTCTGACCTGATTTGTGACAGTTGGCCCGGAGCACCAATGTTTCACCAAGTTATTTTCGATTCGATTGATTCAGAAAGCATCTTTTCAGCAGCAATGCACACAAAGGGTGCCAGTGGGCCCTCTGGACTAGACGCAGAAGAGTGGAGAAGAATATTAACCTCTTTCGGACGCCATTCCTCAGACATGCGCAATGCTTTCGCTTCTGTTGCAAGACGTATTGCAAGCCAATGTGTAGATGCAGACACACTCACTGCTTACAATGCTTGTCGACTTGTTCCGCTGGACAAAGATCCAGGAGTGAGACCTATTGGAATAGGTGAAGTCCCCAGGAGAATAATTGGTCGCGCCATACTGGCATGTGTGAGATCTGACATTCTATCAGTGGCCGGAAATATGCAGCTATGCTGCGGTCAGATCGCCGGAATTGAACATGCTATCCATGTTCTCCGAGAGGAGTTTCAATCTGAAAATAGTGAGGCTATTCTATTGGTTGACGCCTCAAATGCATTTAATTCATTGAACCGACAGATAGCACTAAAAAATATCTCAACCATTTGTCCATCTCTCACTACTGCTTTGAAGAATTCTTATCAAGAGCCCTGTCAACTTTTCGCAGGCAACAGAACATTATGGTCACTTGAAGGAACAACGCAAGGAGATCCACTCGCAATGGCCATGTACGGAATAGGGGTGTTGCCATTGATAAAGAAACTTCAAGAAATGAATAGTGGATTGCTTCAGAAGTGGTATGCAGATGATTTATCTGTAGTTGGGCGACTTTCGGAACTAAGAGCGTTTTGGAATCATCTGATTGAGTTGGGGCCTGGATATGGATATTTTCCAAATGCCATCAAATGTCATCTCGTTGTCTAATATGATCATGTCACAGCAGCGCAGACTGTATTTCAAGACACAAATGTTCAAATTACAGATGGGCACACAATACTTGGATCCACAATTGGCTCAAAGACCTCATGTGATGATTTTCTCAGGCGAAAGATGCAGAAATTTGACAAATTATTGACTAATCTCTCCAAATTTGCAGCATCTGCTCCTCACCCATCCTATAGCTGTCTGATTAGAGGCATATTGCCGAAATTGAACTACATCATGCGCACAACGCCCAACGCTTGGATACTCAGCCATTTGGAGGGCAAGATATCGAGCACATTGATTCCAGCAATAACAGGGAGACAAGCACCTGGAGATCTTGAGCGGGCTTTATTGAGCTTACCTGTAAGAGATGGTGGACTGGCGATCACTGATTTACGAAATTGCTCCGAACATTTCAATGAATCAATCAGATTGTGTGCGCCTCTCAGCCATGACAACCCAACTCAAGCATACGAAGAACAATGCGAGTGAAAACACTAATACGAAGCGAAAAAAGGAAAGGGGCAGTTATCCGAGCCAAAAAACTCCACTCCCAGTTGTCTGAGCATCAGAAATATCTAAGAGCTCTTGCCAGTGAAACCGGAGCGTCTTCTTGGTTGCTTTCTCTTCCGATCGAAAGGTATGGATTCTCCCTCGACAAAACCTCATTTCGGGATGCCTTATGCCTACGATACGGATGGCAACCAATCCGACTCCCATCGAAGTGCGTGTGTGGATCAGGGTTCAACGTCGAACATGCACTGTCCTGCCATGTTGGAGGTTTCATTAACCTCAGGCACAATAGCCTTCGAGATCTTTTCGCTACCATGCTTCGGGAAGTGACACATGACACATGATGTTGAGCTTGCCCTTGAACCACTCGACAACGAGCTCTTCGATTATAGAACAGCGATCACCGGCGATGAAGCCAGACTAGACATTTGCGCATCAGGCCTTTACGGGGATCGGTATCATCGAACATACCTAGATATTAGAGTGTTCTCCCCGTTCGGTCGCAGCAATAAAATGGAACCGAGGAAGTCATATGCCCGCCATGAGAATGAGAAGAGGAGACAATATGGTGAGCGAGCTCGCGAAGTGGAGCATGCGAGCTTTATCCCGATGGTGTTCTGCTCATCAGGGGGATGTGGGCCAGCTGCTCGAGCAGCTATCAAACGTGTTGCTCACTTGTTATCATTGAAGCGAAACACGAACTATTCGCATGAAGTGACACTGCTGCGAACAAGGATCAGCTTCTCATTAATTCGATCGATGGAGATGTGTTTGCGAGGACATCGTGCATACAAAGACTGTCCAAATAATCATGAGATCCACCATCTGTCATCGCGAATGGTGAACTCGGTGACGGGCATGAGAACGTAGCCCACTCTTGTGAACTTGCTTCCCTTTTTTTATTTGTATACACCAATTTTGTATCTGTGACTTCGACATAATTTTGCATGACTTTGTTTCTACTTAAACGTTTTACAATGAAATATACGTTTCCTAATAGTGTATCAGAGCTAATAAGCCGGAAATCAATCGGAAGAACGAAATCAACTGTTATCCTTTGATCGCTTCTACTACGTAGTTATCGGATGTTAAATCTGTTCACTTTCGATTCTTAAGGGAAGGGTTGAATGTATGACCTGCCACTTACCATCGCACCTTGAAGGCCAAAGGCCGAAGTACAGTGCAACTTCAGTGCACTTCAGTGTATATTTATTATTTTTTTTAAACAGATCAAAAAAAATATACTGGTACGGAGGCACCAAGTAATTTGGTTTTTTCTTTTTATCAATGGATACCAGTTCGTCATGAGATAAAAAAACTTTTCAGGATGCGTAGTACATACAGCCTTTGAGAAGCTTTCTTGGAAATGAACTCAAAATGCTTGGTCCATGTAAGTTCTTTGTTGAAATATCGTCCGAGGATCTTAAGAACTGTAACATTGTCAAATTCAGGAACAACTGGAATTGCGAAGTTTCCGCGTAGTTGCACACACAAAACTTTGGTTTTGCTTTTATTTATTAACATTCCATGCGTATTACACCAATTTTAAAATGAGACACTTCGTTTTTAACAAGCTTGATGATCGGACTTATACACTGGCAATAAAAGGATGACATCATCTGCATATTTTACTACATGCGTGTGCAAGCTGTTAAAAGGTGAGTATGTAGACATATACAACGCGAACAAAATAGGGCCGATCACTGAGCCCTGAACAACACCACTTGTAACTCAAACTTGAGAACTTCGTACATCACCCAGTTTCACTCTTTGCTTTCTTTCAGTAAGATAGTCTTTCAACCAATTTAAAAATAAACTTGAGTCAGAAAAATTACAAGAGGATATAACTGACAAAAGAAGGTGATGGGGAACGCGATCAAATGCACTGGACATATCAAAAGTGATAACACGGACTGCACAAATCTCAAGATTGTCTAGGAGATTCAAAATAGTTTCATGTATGGTAACTAAAGCACACACAGGTGATGAGCTGGGCCTGTAGGCAAATTGGGAATTGCCATAAAAGCGTAATAAAGGCTCGCGAAACCTTTTCACAAATTTTGCTCATCACAGGCAACAGAGATATTGGACGTAAAGCATCTTTCCTAACAGGACTGGTTTTTGGCAAAGGACCTACCGTATATCTGCCATCTTCCAAGGCTTTGGATATGAAAGATTGATAATGTGACTAAGAGGATAGCAAATAACATCAGCAGAAACCTTTCAAACAAATGGATGAATTCCATCGCTACCGCAGGATTTGTTTGTATTCAAGTTGCGCAACATATTGCATACAGACATAGGATCACATAAACGTGTAAAGGAAATAGAATGACAATCCGGTATAACAGGTAAGTCTGACTGAGGAACAAAGCATTTATGCTTTCAGCAGCATCAGTAATATTCGAAAATAGATCAACTATCTTATTGATCGAGCTGTCGGTTGACTTATTGCGCATTTCATTCACAATTGACCACATGCCTTTAGGAGAGTTCCGCGTGTTTCTGCTCCAAACAAACTTAGACTTAAAAATTTCTTTCTTGACTTTTACCTTGTAGTGGCTATATAAGGCATAATTTTTGTTCCGGTACGCTAGCCATCTTTTGTTTATCAAACCAATCAAAACGAGTGAGATCCAAGGTTTAGTTTTGCTGGTAAATTTAACAAAAGACACTGGTATGACTGACAAAGCTTCGTACAAAATTCTATAAAACATATTCACACAAACATGTAGATTCTGACAGTGTAAAATGGGAGACCAATCTACTGTATTTAACTTTGAACAAAACGCTGAGACATGAGACTTCCGAAAGTCATACACTTTATGATAATGAACATCGTTTTTTTACTGATGACACATTTCTTGTAACAAAAACAACGGAATGAGTGTTAACTGCTGTACCCAAAGAAGGAGCCATTGAAACAGTAAAATTATTCTGATGATTCTCGTGACACAAGAACTTATCGAGAATTGCGTTACCAAATGTGGGGGTAGTGACAATATTACTCAATTCAAAGTTGTTATACAGAAAAGATCAATCGTAACGATTCAAGTCACCGCATACATAAAAAGAGGATTCAGGATTGATTGATAGGAAGTAGTGAAAACATCGTGTTACAAATAGTTTAAAGACATTTATCAGATCAATGCTCAAACCAGGTGGAACATAGACACACATAAGATAAGCAAGTGATGAGTCTTCATCTATAAACTGAATAAGGGAGAACTCAATGCCAGGAGGAGAGATGAAATGTAAAGGAATCACAACACGAGAAGCACGGGAAGAGGAGGAGAAATATATGATGGTACCACCTCCGCATCTGTGATCAGACTCGTTGTCCTGTCTATCGCACCGGAAAAACTGTAGCCTTGAATTTCAACAAGATCGCTGCCAATGTCAGGCGTGAACCAAGTTTCCGTAACACAGATGAATAACGGTCTGGTTGTAGAAACGAGGGCTCGCAGCTCGTCGAGCTTGTAAAATAGTGACTGTGCGTTGCAAAGAAGAAGCCAGTTGTGATTCCCATTTGGAATAGTCGATTTTACAGACTTGGGAGTTAAAATCGACTTCAGAAATTTTTCAACTCGCGCCTCTTTCTGATTTCATCACGAAAGATGACTACATCCTCTCCCGCATCTCTTCGTTGCCTTAGTTCATCAAGGAGAGCTTTCCTACAATTCTGCTGTAGAGGCGTGCGATCCGGATTGACATAAACTTCGCGTAATTCCGCAAACTTTCGCAAGTTCTTCGCTTTTCGCAAGACAGTCACTTGCTGTTCGACACTGCTGCAAACAACTTTAATGAGACGAGGTCGATTAACGTTAGGCTTGCCTACACGACGCACTTCAGAGACGACGTTGTCCTCACATCCGATTTTCTGAAATATATTGGCACACTTCACGAAATCAGAATCTGAAGATTTATCCGATGATGATGTTAGCAACTGTTCAGGAACACCCGAAATCATAAGGTGGCATTTCCTTTTGAATTGTTCGCTAACTTCATTAGTAATCGTTGAAGATATATTGAGAGGTAGATTGCTCAATGAAGTCAAAGCATTCTCCATCTCGTCTGATTGCTCCAGAAGTTTACTATTGCTGGAATTCAAGCGGTTGACCTCATCCTGCAGTCTATCATGTTTAGATTGCAGAAGCTTGTTAGCGTCGTCCAATTCTTGAACTTGTCTCTGCAATGCGTTGACAGTTGCCTTCAGGTCCTCAATTTCGGATTTCACGGTCTTTATTATGTCACACCGAGTAGACTTGATCAATGCTTTAATGTCTGACAACGTAACTGTTGTAGAAGAGGAGCCGGAACGTGCTGTTCTTGTCTTTGGAGTTGTATCACCAGGCATATCGGATAACAGCGACAATGACACCGTAACGTTGCTATGCCAACAAAAAAGAAAAGAAAAAAAATCGATATCCAAATAAAATTTGGCGAGACTTCCCTTGCAATTGCCCGATAATAACAGCTGATTAGCGAGAGCAACTGACAATACCAGCTGATACAGCCATAGAAATAAACTGATAATATCTATAATAAACTAAAATATCTGAAGTTGGCTAGAATGGAAATTGACTCAAGGTCGCGGCACATCCGGGGGAACTAAGTTGGGGCATGAAGAACCAATTAAAAGCTTCGATTTACTCATGTGACTGATTCTAGCCCAATGATACAGCCGTTGGCAAGCGTATCTAAGTGAAAATGTGTGCGAGTTATGTGCCGTTATTGTGCATTGCATGAAGCTTAATTTCCATTCTAGAGGTTTTATTGTTGTCAATTTCTATGGATACAGCAGACAACAAGCAGAACGGAACAGATGCAGATCGATTTGCACAAGACCGATATCTATTTTCAGCACCAAATGTAGACACAATACAATTTGCAGAGACACTGGGGAAATCCAACGATGTATGTGCGAGCGGAGAGTTATGAATATCACTCAAGCGGAAAAGACAGGAATGTACTAATGTCGGAAAAAATCCAAAGTGAGCACCAACCGACAAAAATCAACCAGATAAGCACATGGACAACTATACCAGGAGCCGAATGATCCAAAATTCGAGAGAAAGCACCCAACGCAAACCAACAAAATGATCCAAAAACCAAAGTACTGCACGAGAGCAAGAGAATGTACGATCGTTCACCACGACACAAATGTGCTTGTGTAAGCCTATTATCAGACGAGATAGCAGAATCAGAACAAAGAAATTGGCGGACGGTTGGATGAACCAATGGTTGAGAAGCTGGAATATCCATGTATTACTTCGAAAGTTGACTATCACTAGTGTATTGGTGTGCACTAGTCTGTATACCTGCTTATATCTCCTCTCTGTGAAGCGTTGAGGCCGCGGTCATCACCGGTCGTCGCCAAGAGGGTCGATCCAGGGCTTGTTCCTTCGCTCGGTCGATGGAGATCCCAAGATTGTCGGGGTCATCTCGTAAGACGTTGCATCGCGTGTGTGAACGGCCTCGTCATTCTCCATCCAACTAGTAGGCGACGCATCACCAGTCGATGAGAACGACGTCGCAGTTCCTCATTGGTGACGTGGTCTTGCGATCGAATGTTTAGGACACATCGCTTGATACGATTATCAAAGCTCATAAATCTATTTCCCGTGAGTGGCCGAAACAGTCCATGTTTCGGAGCTGTAAAGAAGTACTTGCGTCATAAACTATAATTTTCATGCGGTTGCTGATGATTTGGTGCTTCCAGAGAGGTTTCCAAAGTCTTCGAAGAATTTCACTGGCGAGGGCCTTTCCGCTTGCGATTTCGCCTTGTACTACGCCAATTCGGCTTACCTGAGCCCCAAGAAAGGTGAAGCTTGGGACAACTTCCACTCTTATTTGGTTAACTACATTTGACGGTGAGGGAATGGTTCTACTTATCATCAAAATTTCTGTCTTGTCGGAGTTTACAATAAGGCCCAGATTTACAGCTTTATCTACCAAAACCTAAGATGACGTACTTATAAATAAATGCTTTTTGAAAAATTAATGAACTTTTTTAATAAATACTGTGGCAGGAGTGTTTTAGTACCTCCTCGTCGCTTGTATGTGCTAATTTAAATTGTATCAAATGAAGATGTATTTGCAACTTCAAAAGGTTAATGTGCAACACAGAGTTCTGCTGGCAACAGAAGTTGTTTTCCTTTTTTCAACTGGGCTGCATCGCTACTACAATATTTCAAGGAATTAGAATTTTCCAGATAAAAGACGAGAAAACAAGAAGTGGCCCAGCTTTGCAGCTTCATCTACCAACACATTGAAAGGAGTGTTCGATAACAAAATAGTTGTAAATACTATTTTCTTGATTTGAACGAGTCACTTCAGAAATTGTCTTTGTTGTGGCGGGAGTGTTGTGGTACCACGTCGCAATTTGTATGTATACTAATTTACACTGCGTCAGATGACGATGTATTTGTTATAATCCTAAA
This sequence comes from Prostheceraeus crozeri, assembly GCA_907163375.1. Classification (NCBI taxonomy): domain Eukaryota; kingdom Metazoa; phylum Platyhelminthes; order Polycladida; family Euryleptidae; genus Prostheceraeus; species Prostheceraeus crozeri. The sequence goes on from CAJQUW010014496.1 coordinate 20,722, forward strand.
CGTTGGTGCACAACACAGATTTATATGGGCAACGAAAGTTGTTGTCCTTTCTTCCTTTGCGCAACTTCGCTGCAACAATATTTCAAGAAATTAACATTTTCCGGATGAAAGACGAGACCAAATTTGAGTTAACAAGCAGCAATTTGAATATCTCGGACACTTGGCATGTGCAGAGTTCGCCGACGGTCAGAAATATTCGTGTTCATCCACAACCGTGTATATATAAAGTTCAACCGAATGCTTGACATTTGTTTTTGTTGTCTGTACCATCCATCGTTTTTAACAGCCATAAATCAAAAATACACAACTCTGAAAATACACAACCATAAACCAAAAAGCACCAAATCTGTGCAAATATCTGAGCAATTATATCACTGAACAGACATTTAGTCATAATTGTAACCGCCGATAGCAAGCGCTTCCATGCTCACCAAAAGCATTTGAAGCCATTTCGTAAATACAACTTTGCATGTTTATAATAAATGACATCTTTCATTGTTGCACATGTCGTTTCTATAACGATTTTTATCATATGCGAAAGTTTGAAGTAACTGTGATTTACAAACTAATATCTAAACTAGGGGTGTACCGATTAATCGGCCGATTATTGACACTGCAGAGTGATAATCGGTAATCGGCCGATTATTTGCCGATTAGTGGACTCTTGAAGATTTTTGTTGATTTTCATTCAAATTTGGTGACTGATCGAAAGACAAGATTTCTAATATTTCGATAAACTTCACATTGTGCATCGAACTACTAATCTAAATTCAAATGACTTTTTTGCATCATTCCAATGATTGGAAACAATTGAAATCTCTCATAGACTAGATTTTCATAATGATTATGAATGCTGATAAATGAGTTATTCTCGCAAATTATCATGTAAGTAGTAATCCCATGGCAAAATCAAGGACAGTGCGGTGCAGTGATGAGTCATCGATGAGTCATCAGGCTGACTCAGCCCCCCCCCCCTCTGGAAGGTGAGGGAGTTCGCCAAGGATGTGTTGGGAGGAATGGGTCCGTGAGGAGAAAACCGCCCCCCCCCCTCTGGACAGCTTGCTTCGATGTTGGCTTCTAGTGGACGGATTTTGTCGTGCGATAGCTCGTTTGAAAGCTAAGAGTGAGACAAATTCAGTGAAACAATCGGCTTGTTCCTATCTGTCTTCGTTCAAAAGTTAGAGCGGTTACAAGATTTTAGGTCGGAGCTCGCTTACCTGAAAAAATCCTAAGTGTCAGAGTGACTTTGTATGGGTAAAAATTTGAAAATTTTCCAAAGTGTGGAATTTCGACCTGGGACCGTCACCAAAACATTTTTCATCAAATTTCGCTGACCCCCCCCCCCCCCCCCCAACGACTCAACTGACCAAATTGGTTGAAAAGACCAAAGTTGTTCAGAATCATGTGAAACAAACTTCTATCAAGGTTTCAGGTTGAAATTCGTCCAAAAAATTTTTTCGAAAATTTTCACTACGGTGGTCTCGACACTTAGGATTTTTTCGTGAAAAAAAAAAAAAAATTTTCAAAATGTTGGAATTGAGTTCCGAGACCCATCCCATCGTGTTTGTCGTCAAAAGTTGGGTCGGTGAAGTTTCGGTTAAAAACCCCCCCCCCCCCCCCCCCCCCAACGACTCAACTGACCAAATTGGTCGAAAAGACCAAAGTTGTTCAGAATCATGTGAAACAAACTTCTATCAAGGTTTCAGGTTGAAATTCGTCCAAAAAATTTTTTCGAAAATTTTCACTACGGTGGTCTCGACACTTAGGATTTTTTCATGA
>CAJQUW010014496.1:27500-248834 GCA_907163375.1 Prostheceraeus crozeri
TTTTTTTTTTAATATTTTTTTAATTTTTTTTTTTTTTGTTTTTTTTTATTTTTTTTTTTGTTAAACGTTTGACTAGGCAAATGAAACGATTCTCATCTTTCCTTTTCAGTGATTGAAATCTGCGTTGACAAAGTCTAATTAAACCTTATCTACCAAAATGGAGTTTACGAAAATCGAAGAGTATCGCGTCTGTGCTGAGAAGGAGAGGAAGACGATTAAGCAATGTAAGTTTTTGTGCAATGGGGCAAGTATGAGGTACAGGTTGTGCTAATAAAATTCTTTAAGTAAAACACCATTAGGTTTGCATGTGTGTGTGTGTGTGTTGAACGTAAGAATTAATTTTCATAAACCTCTAAATAACATCAAGAGGGTAGGAATCATGTCCTTATTAATTTTCAATGAAATACAAGACCCCTAACCTCTCCCTACTCCATGCTTTTCAAAACCGAAACTAACATTTCGAAAAAAAAAAAAAAAAAAAATGCATTGTGATGTGTTTAGGTGAAATCTCTCACCACCCTCTTTTCTTCCGTTTCAGTGCAAGAATCGTTCGTCAATGGGGAGTCCGTCCCTGTAGAAGCAATCGGACAAGCCTACGAGCGACTTGGAATGTGTAAGTATCTTGATGGATTAATGCTGTCATGTTTTAGCACTTCTGTATCCGTATAGTTCATTCACCATCATTGTTGTCTCCACAACCTCTAATCTCATCTCTTTTTTCCTCTCTACAGATTTGGCAAGGCAGGAGAAGTGGGAGGAAGCCGCGAGGCGGAAATACCGCGAGGAATTTCCGGCCCTACCTTCCCGCTCCACCACCACTGCCAACCAAACAACGCCCTACCATCCATCGACCTCGGCCATTGCCCAGCACCGGTACCTGTGCCAGTCCCTGCTCCCCGTCGCCACATCCCTCCGACACCAAAGCCAAGGACCCTTCCACCTTCGGCCCGTGTCCCTGTCCTGCCTCCTCCGCGTCCATCCTTGCTGCCGGAGCTACAGTCCTTAGATGGTAAGTAGTCATGATTGGGAAATAGGGGGTTAAGACTTCAAACTTGAAATGCTGATCATGTTACTAATCTCTTTTCTCTTTTTCTCAACAGATCTGGCGACGGTTCTCCTGGACGGTGACGTTCCCTCCCGTCCCATCATCATCCCTGCATCGCCACCAGCACCTGCAGCGGCCGACCTCCCTCTCCTCTCAGTCAAGTCGGTGGAGAGATTGTTGGAGGAGCAGGAAATGGAGTTGGAGATCGTCGGAGAGGAGAGGGAGATGGAAGTCGAAAAGAAGGACTTTCAATGCCAGCGGGTGACAGGGTCTTCGCCTCAGCTTACAGTTTGAGACGTCACACTGCTGGCCGTGCCTGCAGGGGAGGAAAGCGGCGACCGATCCCTCAACGGCCCAAGTGTGAAGGTTGTGGACGCACGTTCTACAACAACACCAACTTGCGAGTCCACATCGAAGGCGGTTCCTGTGGCAGTGTGAGGCAACCACCCACAACAACAGGTAGGAAGCATTCTTCATCGCACGTCGGCTTTTCCTGTTCTTCGTGTCAGAAGACCTTTCCTACAGAGTTTGTTCTTTCTTCGCACACACTCTGTCACACTCATTCCACTGAGCTTTACACTGACAACAACGTCACTCTAAGGCTGAGCAAGTTTTCCCTTGAGAGGCTCGTTCGCGATTATGAGTTAGTAAGCTCTGAAGCTGTGCAGGACATTCATCCTTTCTTGATGAATAACATAGGCTTAATTCATCAAATGTTGGCGAGCTTAGATAGATTTTTACTTAAGGGCATGTTCTATCTCACTGCTCGTTTCAATAAGGTAGACAGTAGCACGGGAGAAGTAGAGTCCACTGTGACCATTAGGATAGCCTCCTGTGCTGCTGATCTCATAGGTGATGTAAACGAGTGGGTAGAGAGACATGCGACCTATCTCGTCAGCAACTTAAATAAATTTAATGAAAGAGACAGCGGTCTGGTCTTTGATGGGATAGAGAAGGTAGACATCAAAATAAATCTTTTAGAAAATTTACAAGGGAGTGGTTGTTTCACCCTCCCCAAAGCACTGGCTGACAAAAAGGCTGTCATCAATGTAGAATGTCAGTCCCAGTGTTTCAAGTATGCCGTCCTCTCCATTCTTCACTATAATGACATAGGTATAAATCGTGAACGAATCAGCAAGTATCGTGAATGGGAGGATGAGCTTAGGTTTGACGGGTTAGATGTCAATACATTAGACTTTAAAGGCATCGCCCAATTTGAAAAGTTGAATAATATTAAGATTGTCGTCCATCTGTGGGAAAAAGGTCTGAAGGGCGTTAGGTATAATAATCGCCAAAGTAACTTCGACCGGGTTGTCAATCTTCTCCTAGTGTATAGCGACAACCACCCAGAATGGCATTATTGTGGCATTCCTAAAATTTCAAAGTTGTATCGCCACCAACAAAGTTATGATAACAAACATTATTACTGTGATCGCTGCACACGGCGTTTCACATCTAAACCATTTTTTGAGTGGTGCTCTCGGGGTAAACTTCAAATGGAAGTCATGCCCAAAGATAAATTTTATAGGTATGAGGAAAACGGCAATGAGCTCAGTCCCATATGTACCATCTATGCGGACATTGAATGTTATATTGAACAAGAAGACCTAAGTCATGAGCCAGCAGCCATTGCCTGCTATGAAGTCTGGCACCCATATTATAGGAATCAAAATAAAATGCATGTGTGGCAAGGCGAGGAGTGCGTTGAAAACTTCCTCAACTTTTTAGATAGGAAAGCCCGTTTTCATCAACGCTATGAAACGGAGCTAACTAGGAAACCCATGTGCTTCACAGAAGCCGATAAAATTAAATTTGATAGGACCACGGAATGTCCCCGCTGCTGTTCATCCTTTGATGATCAGCAACATAAGAAAGTGAGGGACCATTGCCATCTCAGTGGTAAATTTAGGTCTGCCTTATGCAGTAAATGCAATATGAAACTTAGGCTCAAACGGCGAACGCTCCCCGTCATCTTTCATAACTTTAAATGTTATGATGCTCACATCATCATTCGCCATGGATTCGGTAAAATGAAATCCTGGTCATCTAAAGTGATTGCACAAAGTAAGGAAAAATTTATGTGCATCACTGCTAAAGTCCAAGTCGATAAGACGAAGGAGGGGAAGCCTGTCTTCTATGACATAAAGTTTCTAGACAGTTTCCAGTTTATGTCTTCTTCCTTAGCCGCATTGGCTAATAATTTAGAAACACTTCCCCTCACTCAACATTTAAAGAAAGACTATCCCAACATAAGTGACAGTCTGATACGGCGGAAAGGGGTGTTTCCTTATAGTTATTTTAGTTCAATGGATACATTGAAGGAGACATCCCTTCCGTCCATCGATAAATTTAAAAATGATTTGACGGGTGAGGACTGTTCGCTGGATGATTATGGGCATGCGGAGCAAGCATGGTTAGAATTTGGATGTCGCACTTTTGGTGACTACATGCTTGCCTACTTAAAATTAGACGTCTATCTGTTGGCTGACGTGTTTGAGACTTTTAGGAAAGTCACATTAGAACAGGACGCCTTAGACCCCGTCCATTTTGTTAGTCTGCCGGGTCTGTCCTATCAGTCAGCCTTCAAGATGACGAAAGAGAGCATTCATTTACTGCAAGATGCAGAAATGTACACGTTATTTGAACGTGGTATTAGGGGTGGCTTAACATTTGTCAACAAACATGTTGTCAACAACACCCAAGACATAGGATCGACCACACATTTAATGTACATAGACCAAAATAATTTGTATGGGAGTGCACTCTCCAAGCCTTTGCCACAGTCTGACTTCCAATGGGTAGAGCCCCATGACATTGAATACTTCTCCAATCCAGCACACATCATGGCACTGGGAGATGAGGCCGACATAGGTTATTTATTTGAAGTCGACCTCATCTATCCAGACTGCATTAAGAATAGGACCGTTGATTTTCCTCTCGCACCCGAATCTGGCATAGTCAGTCCAGATATGTTCTCTCCCTTTATGGAAGAACACAATAAGCAGTATGAGGCGGAAAATGACTTAAAGTATAAAGCCACTAGGAAGTTGTTGCTCACCCAATTGAACAAGCAGCATTACATCGTGCACTATTCCATCCTCAAATTCTATCTAGGTATGGGGATGCAACTTGATAAAGTCCATCGCGCTATCCAGTTTAAGCAGAAGCCCTTTCTAAAACCGTATATAGAATTTAATAGCAAGAAACGGGCTGAATCCAAGAATCCTTTCGAAAAGGACTTCTTTAAATTTAAGAATAATGCCCTCTTTGGTAAAACCATGGAGGATGTAAGAAAGCGCATGGACTATCGCATCGTAACTGATCCGGAAACGAGTATCAAGTTATGTCGCTCGCCGTTGTTTTGCCACCATGATGTCATTTCCGAAGACATCACTGGTTTTAAAATGTTAAAATCTAAAGTAGAACTTTGTAAGCCCATTTATGTCGGTCAAGCTGTCTTGGATCACTCCAAGTTAGAAATGTACAAGTTATTTTACCACACTTTTAAGACATGTCCACTTCTCCAACGTGTGGAATTAGTAGGAGGTGATACAGACAGCTTCTTCCTAGCTTTGACAACTACGAGCCAAGTCAAGCAGGAAGACATTTTAAAATATTTAGCACCCAAGTTTGATAGTTCCAACTATCCCACTGACCATCCGCTTTACTCTACCTCAAATAAAGCGAAGCTTGGCTGCTTCAAGGATGAGTGTGCCGGCAAACAGATAGAGGAGATGATCTTGCTTCGCCCCAAGATGTACTCCATGAAGCTAAAATCCTCAGAGCTTTCTATAAAACGGGCGAAAGGTATCTCGAAGTCAATCGTTAGAAAAATGACACATAGGGACTATCAAGATGCCTTAGATTCACTTAAAATCAAAAAAGTAGAAATGACCATTTTAAAATCTCAGACGCATCAAGTCAGAACAACGACGTTTAGGAAACGAGGTCTCTCAGCTTGGGAAGACAAGCGATGCTGGATGAGTCCTAACCACTCATTACCGTACGGCCATCCAGACACTCATCTACCTCCACCCAAGAGACAGAAACTTTCTCCTCCTCCGTCCGGCGATGTCTGATGATGAATGCTTCCTCTCTGTTGTGGTTGATGTTTTGCTTTTTACTCCATGGCGTTTTCTATGGGGCGTTGTGAGTGAGTGCCTTGGAACATGCGTCCAACTCCTGATCACTTCATCTCATGACTTACATATCAACTGGTTTTCCTGACGTTGTTTTCTCCCTGCACATGAGTGACTTTGTTTTCTCCCTGCATATCAGTGACTTCGTTTTCTCCGGTGATGTGAGATATAAAAACTTTGTTTTCTGCTACCATCAGTATTAACTATGTGTGGTGCTATGAAAATCGGTTGTGATGATGAATAACATATCATGTACATACTGTGTTGTTTTCCTTTTGACATAAAGATGGGATTCTCACTCAATAGATAGAAGTAAAAGTTTTAATCATTTTGTAAGATGGGTAGGGTTAGAAATAAAGTTGATGATTGTAAAGTTAGAAATTAAGTTATAACCATATCACTGTTTGTAAGATAGGTGAAATATAAATGAAGTTAGAATCACTTCGCTGTTTGTAAAGTTAGAAATAAAGTTGACGTTTGTAAAGTTAGAAATAAAGTTGATGATTGTAAAGTTTGAATTAATGTTAAAATCATTTCACTGTTTGTACAGTTTGTAAGATAGGTGAAATATAAAATGAAGTCATAAGTATTTCACTATTTGCAAGATAGGTAAAGTATAAAATAAAGTCATAACCATGTTAGAGTTTGTAAGTTAACATCCTCATCAACGCATGTAACATCATGGCAATTTCTTCGGCTTAGGAAACATCAACCACTTTGCTGACTCATGTCTATAAATAGCTCTGACTCATGAAGGAGTAAGGCACCAGTCTTACGAATCTAATCAGTCTTGTTCAACCTTTTCACCGACGAGTGTGTGGACATCATTTCATGTCTATAAATAGCGCTGACTCATCATAAAGCGAAGAATCTTGTTGATGATCTTTTCACCGACACGTGTGTGGACGATAGTTCATTGCGATGACTCATTCAAATCGCATCATGTGATTAACACGATTCTATTAACTGTGACTCATACAGATAACGCATTAAAGACTTAACAATGTCAGCTACTTTACTGATATCACGTAAACCAGTCATGATACAATGTCCGTTGTGAAACACTGCAATATGTACAGGATGCCACTTCCGAATCAGAGCAGCAGGAAAGAGTTCAGTTTCATAAAATATACAATGATTACTGGTTTTAATGTTGGCTAGATTCACTAACATCTTCAATTGAACAGACACTACTATATTCTTCAATGTCAGGGGACTCAGGCGGAGATGAGGCATGAGTGTTCGCATTTTCTTGACGACTTCGTAACACATGGACTGCATCACGAAATGAGAAAGGTTTCCTAGGACTTGGATTTTGCCGCAGCGAAAGATTTGAAGATTTCGACCGTTGCTCATGCGAATGACCAACATTTGCGGACGACCGCGATGATAGACTGAATCGGGAAGATGGGTATGCAACTGTTCTAAATCGATGTCTCTTCTGAGATTCATTTCGCGCATGGCGTTGATGATGCGGATGGGGAGCATGACTCACAAATGACATGAGGGTGGAGTGAACTTCCCTTTTATACTTTTCCCATGAGGGTTTTGGAATCACAATGTAGCAGTGATCATTATGTAGAATCATCTCTTGAATGCGAATAAATACAATGCCGTCTCCTACGTTAATGACACGGCAAGAGTGGGATAGGATAGCGCGATGCAACCTTCGTAGATGAAAGCGTTCTAGAGTTATCTGAAGTTGACGTTTCGTATCATGAAATGTAACACACTGACTTTTCCATGATACATGGAGACATGCTGATAATTTCCACATGATTAAAACTTGAGTGAAGAAGGGTATGCCTAAGAAAGAAGGAGAGAGAGTCATGTTCATGTGTGGCATGGTGAGTGTACATTTTCTTTCTTGATACGGTGGCCGTTAGGCCTTGGTCTCATAAAGACCGATGGTGCGTTCTCAGTGTGTGGAGAGTGTTACTGTAGTTGATCATCATCATCAACATGGACATCATTTTTAAAGGTGATGGAGACAAGATAGGGATTCAACGTAAACAACCTTCCGTCCCTGCGCGGACCCATGTAGATGGTTTGAATTTTAATTTCGAAGGAGTAGAATCCTTTTCCCAAAATGGGGAGTGGTTTGCAATTGAGTAAGTCGAATTCGCTGCCCTCCTTTTCATGGATGATGAGACAGTGTCTGTCCATATGCACATACATGTATCGTCTTTCCATGATGGGAACTTGTGGCCGCTTCCCATTGTGTCGAACAATTTCTTTGGGAATGGTGAGATTTTCTTTCAGGAATGTTTCAAGAGTATTGAATTGTAACCGTGTCCAATAGTCTAATGGCACACACACGGCCACTCCATGCTTTGTTGACATAATCTTAAGATAATCTATCCGTTGACTTGGAGTTTTTATGGTTACGGCTTCTCCATGATGAGTTATCTTTTGATTGAAAGCATTTTTATCCGATGGTAAGGTAAGGGAGTTCAGTGTACCCAGTGCGAGAGCAGAGGCGTTGATGGCTTCGAGCAACTGCATGGTTAGCGCAAGGACGGAAATGATTGCCATGCGCTCAGTCGTCCGTTTTATAAGCAGACCTAGCTCCAATCACATGCGTTTCCCTTTTCTCGTTTTCCCTGTCTTTGTTATGTGACAAAGAGTTATCGCACGTGAACTTTTGACTGCGTGGGTGGAAACCTTCCCTCTTACAAAGTCGTTCTAGTCCTCACAAAGACTTGAGTGACACGCCCCCTTTCTCGAACAAAGACGCATTCATTTATCTAACAAAGAGCCTGATAGTAATGCACAAAGCGCAATGACTCATGTTGTGACACGCCCCTTTTCTCGAACAAAGACGCATTCATTTATCTAACAAAGAGCCCGATAGTAATACACAAAGCGCAATGACTCATGTTGTGACACGCCCCTTTTCTCGAACAAAGACGCATTCATTTGTCTAACAAAGAGCCCGATAGTAATACACAAAGCGCAATGATTCATGTTGCTCTATACACCATTACAAAATACTCAGTGAAAAGAAATCTTTATTGCATCTACACAATGTGTCGCGCATCAAACAAAGTCGTGGATGTAAACACACTCAGTTGAATCATGATATGTTTAACAACGTATGCATTTCCTTCCAACGTCTCTGCTATTCTCTCCATAATTTTCTCCATATGACGACCATAAAATTGATCACTAAGAGTAATCCATTCTGTGCAATAAGATCCAAAACGAAGTGGTTTTTGTAAATCTTTCAACTCTATATAAGCAACGAGTCTACCCTTTACATCTTGAGGTTGTAAACTCTCCATCAATCTTTTGAAGAGAGGAAGGCTTTCAGTGAGCACTACTTTCATATCATTCATCTTCATTTTAAATGTAAGTTTCCAATCTTGTAAAAATCCATCGAATCCTTGTTGATCAAGTGTCAAATGACACATGTGGTTACTTAAGGTACGATGCGCCATCATAAACGATGTAACTATAGATTTCACATTGCTTCAATGACTTCCACTATGAATAAAACAGAAATAACAATCATGTTCCACTGTAAGTTTATTCAACACCAGACAAAATTTACAAGTACAGAATACACTTCATAAAATGATCATCATTCATTCACAAGGAGTAAAAACATGTTTTACATAGACCCATGCTGTTGACAATAATATAGATACAGTTCATAAACGTCATAGAGACTACAATGCCAGCGTGAAGAGAGTTTTGCAATGTAGGTAGCTTTATTTCTAGTATTACAATGGGATGGTGGTCTGTAAAGGTGATGTCTCTCACCGAAACATATTGCCATGTCAAAAATCATTTCATCTCTAAACTTCTTTTGATCACAATGCATATGATAGTCTTGTCTTACACGATCTACCCAACATGGTAAATATAAATTATCAATGTGCAACTGAAGTGTTGTTGCTTCTCGTTCAGAATCATTTCCTAATATTTTAACAATATGAAAACCTGACAGCCACCGTTTGAAATCACTTATCAAATACGTTTCATTTACAAATCCAATATGAATCAAAATAGAAGGATCAAGTCCATGCACATGACGTCGTGACCATTCGTCTTTGTGTGGAGGACAGTAGGCAAATCTATGATATACACTAACAACAGTTTGATCACTTTCTCTCATTGCAATAGCACTCAATTCCTGCATGGGTGTTCCCTCACTGTCTATGAAGATGACAACCTACAATATCAAAAAGACTTCATTACAAAATAATACATTGAGCAGGAACTTTACAAGGATGTCTGTCCTTTACATAACAAAAGATACATACAACATGATGACAATGTTTTATTTGAACATAACGCGCAAGACCGCGTTTTCCACATTCACTACATACTAACTGATTACAATACTTAAGATTTCTCTTTGGTGGTAGCACCATCTTTCTTTGATGTGCGACGACGTTTAGGTTTAGTGACAGGTTCTTGACACTCTTTGACACAAGAATCAATGACTTTCTCAATGTGATCAAGTCCTGTTAACTCAGGTTGATGATGAATTTGAGCAATGCGCAAATTGAGAGAAATCAAATTCCCGTCAGATTGATGAGGTCCCACATAAACAGCAGGCACCTCAATATGAAATGAATAAAAGCCTGCACCTAACGATGACAATTCTGTTTCAACTGATTGTTCAACTGTCACGCCTGAAGTGACTTTACAATACTTGCTTTGTAAAATATAGCAGCGAGTGCCGCGATACAATGGTTTATAATAAGAAGTTTTCTTTTCTGGCCACAACTGTAATAGTTCAGTAGGAATAAGAGCCTTTTGCCTCACAAAGTCTTCTAAAATGTCAAGCTGCTGACGCAACCAATTATCAATAGGGATACTCAGGTTTTGACCGCAACGATTTACTTGCGTATCCACTTTTGGTAAGTATACCGCCGGCGTTTGAAGATAGAGTCGAACACCGTTGTAGCGCACTTGTTGTTTGTAGGTAGGATAGCCGTGAATTACCTTTTCAATTTTCGGATTCCACAGCTCGAGATGATGAGGATTCAGTGATGCAGCAGTTGGAGTAGGATTCATGGCCATGGCAGTCTGTAACGAAAGAATACCACTAAGTACATTCATGATCATCAGAGAAAAGAAAATCCTTAGCTTAGCAGTGACATATGAGGTGGCCCTTAAGAGGACCTTTTGGAGCGTTCACAGGATTTAAAGCTTATCACCAAAGTCTAAGTCTTCGTCATCGTCCAGTAAATTAAATGTCTTGGGCTTAGGACCCGAATTGAGTTTCAATTCCCTAAAAGACTTAAACGTAAAGCGTCTAGGTGGTGGAGGTGGCGATGGCGGCAATGGTTCAACAAAATAAGCTTGTACAATCATCGGCCACACACTCTCCTGCGTCTCTCTTCTAAAATGCTGGTAAGGTTTAGGCCAGACAGTCATGACACTCACTTGTAAATTTGCAAACAGGATTGATCAGACAAAGTTGAGAGGGGAGAATGGCTTCAGCAAGTCACACACGCTTTCCAAGTCAAGAGAATGAAATGAAGAGAAAATGGGGAGACGTCTGCTTTTATAATCTCCTGCGAATCCACATTTGACACTATGTGAGCCAATCAGAGACCTCCGTTTCTCCCCTGACTTCGTTGCGGCAGGGAAAAAGAGGCACGCGGACGTCTGACTCATGAATGCTTTTCCCAAATCTTGTAGTCGAATCTAGTTTAACACATTGAGTTGAATATGAATGTGTTTTATGCGACATAAGAGCAAGTTGGATCCATGCTCATGAAATGAATCTAGTCGAGATGCAATTTTTGCCATGTGTCGCTGATAGAAATCTTTGGGATCATGTATCGTCTCTGCAGAATAGGATGCAAAATGAAACACTACACGTTCACCTGCATGTTCATCAGTCACTTTCTCAAATTCAATCTCTGCAACTAATCGTCCTTTCACATCTTTATTCATCAAACTGTCCATGAGCTGTTGGAAAACGAAGTAACCTTTAGCGATAGCAAATTCTAAGTCTGCCTTTTCGTGATGAAAGGAGATGATGTAGTCCCTAATCACACCACGAAGACTTTGTCGATGAAAACGCAGTGAACAAAATTCATTCGTAAACTTTACTGCTTCTGTCATCTTTCTTCCTTTCACTTCGGAGACATAGCATGAATGACATTCAGGTGCAACATGGCACGCTGATGCCATTTTCACAAACATGAGTTGTAGTAAAAACTAGTTGACTACACTAACGCTTTTATGACATGTGTGTTTCATAAAACATCATGATCAAACTTTTCTAACTATACATCAACCTGTGTTGCAGTAAAACTTTTGTACAATATGATACAGTTTCTGATGACACTGACAAGAGCTTGTTCACTAGCAAAGAGAGAAGTCTGTGATGTGTTGCGTGTGGCGCATGAATGTCCTCCCTTCATTCCATTCATCAGTTCTGCTTGTCTCTATCACGGAGACGAAAAATTGCAAACATGACGCAGAGAGGTTTCACAAGGATTACCATTGCCCACGTCCCGTGCAGCTACGGACTTCACCGCTGTCTCGAAATCACCCACAGGAAGTATCACACCGAAAATCGTGCACCGTCCATGACTTGATCGCCAGACATGAAAACCGGTGGAGTTGGTAAGAGGTTGACAGACTTTGATCAGCTTGATAGCAAGCCGTAGAGAGCTTGATTCACCAGCGTTTTGCAATGGAGATGTTTAGAGGCCACCCATGACAAGATAGCTAAGACTCAACCGATTGGCGTTCAAAGTGCTACGTTGAGAACTGTGTCAAATGCCCAACATGAGACATGAGTTGTCCCAGCGGTTACGGTCTAAACTATGACACACTCCCTTGCCACACTTATCACTACGGCATCGTCCGCCGTCCCGAAGGAACACCCTGTCAGTGGAATATTACAGCAAAACTCTCCGTGTCTTGCTCGCTTTCAGTGAAAAGCTGCTTATACCATGAGAAGACTGGCTCAGACATCATTAAAAATCATCTAGTTGACTTCAGCAGGGTCGAAAACCCCAGAAAACCTCCAAAACTAGTGAATTTAAATTTTTCAACTTTTTAGCACTACTTACAACATTTTATAAGTAGTCTATCACTTAGAGCAGGTCAATAGCAACCGAACCTTTTTTGAATCAAGTCAAACGGACTTGTAGAAGCAAAGTTACAAGCCTTTAAAGTTTTGGAGTCTTTTATGGCCTGGAGACGAAGGCCATCTCCTGGCGAACCTCTAAGTCTGACGCCTTAGCTGAGTTCAGCAATGAAATTTTCTAAGTCGGTTTCTTACAGAAACCCGGAATTTGGAATGTCCGAAGCTATCATCGGAGCTCAGAGAGACGACCTACCTCTGACAATCGCTCTCGTCTTAATGACAAGTCTCTCTCGGTTCCCAGCTTATATAGTGTGTGGCGATCAGCTGATGACGTAACACCCATCCTCCAAAAACTTTAAACCCGTCTATCTCCGGTTCTAGTGCTCCGATTGACTCCAAATTTTGAGTGTCACGTTTTCTCGCTCTCCCCTTTCATTTAAGACATCCCTCGACCCTCTACGATGACCAGAAGCCGAGATGAAAAAACTCTGTCGTTTTTTCAAAAAGTTCCAAAATCTTGGAAAATGCACAAAAACTCGATTTTTAACAGGCTCTCATTTGGAAACGGAGCCTGTCACGCATCTGAAAAGAGGAGATCCTAGAGAACAAAGTGCGGTCTTGCCGCTAAAAGAAACCCGAGCTCTTCATTCACTTCCAATCCTCCACAATTCATCGTCCAAGTTGGCAAAAAAAAAAAAAAAAAAGCGACATTTCACATTTGGACTTGAAAAAATCCTAAGTGTCGAGACCACCGTAGTGAAAATTTTCGAAAAAATTTTTTGGACGAATTTCAACCTGAAACCTTGATAGAAGTTTGTTTCACATGATTCTGAACAACTTTGGTCTTTTCGACCAATTTGGTCAGTTGAGTCGTTGGGGGGGGGGGGGCGGTTTTTTCACCGAAACTTCACCGACCCAACTTTTGACGACAAACACGATGGGATGGGTCTCGGAACTCCATTCCAACATTTTGAAAATTTTTTTTTTTTTTTTTCACGAAAAAATCCTAAGTGTCGAGACCACCGTAGTGAAAATTTTCGAAAAAATTTTTTGGACGAATTTCAACCTGAAACCTTGATAGAAGTTTGTTTCACATGATTCTGAACAACTTTGGTCTTTTCGACCAATTTGGTCAGTTGAGTCGTTGGGGGGGGGGGGGGGCGGTTTTTTCACCGAAACTTCACCGACCCAACTTTTGACGACAAACACGATGGGATGGGTCTCGGAGCTCCATTCCAACATTTTGAAATTTTTTTTTTTTTTTTTTCACGAAAAAATCCTAAGTGTCGAGACCACCGTAGTGAAAATTTTCGAAAAAATTTTTTGGACGAATTTCAACCTGAAACCTTGATAGAAGTTTGTTTCACATGATTCTGAACAACTTTGGTCTTTTCGACCAATTTGGTCAGTTGAGTCGTTGGGGGGGGGGGGGGGCGGTTTTTTCACCGAAACTTCACCGACCCAACTTTTGACGACAAACACGATGGGATGGGTCTCGGAACTCCATTCCAACATTTTGAAAATTTTTTTTTTTTCATGAAAAAATCCTAAGTGTCGAGACCACCGTAGTGAAAATTTTCGAAAAAATTTTTTGGACGAATTTCAACCTGAAACCTTGATAGAAGTTTGTTTC
This sequence comes from Prostheceraeus crozeri, assembly GCA_907163375.1. Taxonomy (NCBI): domain Eukaryota; kingdom Metazoa; phylum Platyhelminthes; order Polycladida; family Euryleptidae; genus Prostheceraeus; species Prostheceraeus crozeri. The sequence continues at coordinate 41,381 of CAJQUW010014496.1, forward strand.
ACATGATTCTGAACAACTTTGGTCTTTTCGACCAATTTGGTCAGTTGAGTCGTTGGGGGGGGGGGGGGGCGGTTTTTTCACCGAAACTTCACCGACCCAACTTTTGACGACAAACACGATGGGATGGGTCTCGGAACTCAATTCCAACATTTTGAAAAATTTTTTTTTTTTTCATGAAAAAATCCTAAGTGTCGAGACCACTGTAGTGAAAATTTTCGAAAAAATTTTTTGGACGAATTTCAACCTGAAACCTTGATAGAAGTTTGTTTCACATGATTCTGAACAACTTTGGTCTTTTCAACCAATTTGGTCAGTTGAGTCGTTGGGGGGGGGGGGGGGTCAGCGAAATTTGATGAAAAATGTTTTGGTGACGGTCCCAGGTCGAAATTCCACACTTTGGAAAATTTTCAAATTTTTACCCATACAAAGTCACTCTGACACTTAGGATTTTTTCAGGTAAGCGAGCTCCGACCTAAAATCTTGTAACCGCTCTAACTTTTGAACGAAGACAGATAGGAACAAGCCGATTGTTTCACTGAATTTGTCTCACTCTTAGCTTTCAAACGAGCTATCGCACGACAAAATCCGTCCACTAGAAGCCAAAATCGAAGCAAGCTGTCCAGAGGGGGGGGGGCGGTTTTTTCACCGAAACTTCACCGACCCAACTTTTGACGACAAACACGATGGGATGGGTCTCGGAGCTCAATTCCAACATGTTGAAATTTTCTTTTTTTTCGCGAAAAAATCCTAAGTGTCGAGACCACTGTAGTGAAAATTTTCGAAAAAATTTTTTGGACGAATTTCAACCTGAAACCTTGATAGAAGTTTGTTTCACATGATTCTGAACAACTTTGGTCTTTTCAACCAATTTGGTCAGTTGAGTCGTTGGGGGGGGGGGGGGGGGGGTCAGCGAAATTTGATGAAAAATGTTTTGGTGACGGTCCCAGGTCGAAATTCCACACTTTGGAAAATTTTCAAATTTTTACCCATACAAAGTCACTCTGACACTTAGGATTTTTTCAGGTAAGCGAGCTCCGACCTAAAATCTTGTAACCGCTCTAACTTTTGAACGAAGACAGATAGGAACAAGCCGATTGTTTCACTGAATTTGTCTCACTCTTAGCTTTCAAACGAGCTATCGCACGACAAAATCCGTCCACTAGAAGCCAACATCGAAGCAAGCTGTCCAGAGGGGGGGGGGGGGGAGGGCGGTTTTCTCCTCACGGACCCATTCCTCCCAACACATCCTTGGCCATGTCCCTCACACTGCATTTCACATTTTGCACTTGCAGCCGCCTGATGACTCAGCCTTTCACAATTTGCACTTGCGTTCAGCCTGATGACTCAGCCTTTCACAATTTGCACTTGCGTTCAGCCTGATGACTCAGCATTTCACAATTTGCACTTGATTTTGCCATGGGATTACTACTCATGTATAAGTGCGTATACTAAGTACTTTCAGCCTAACCTCGAATAGGGCCTAGAAGAGCCCAGAAGGGGGTTTCGGTGCCGGCCCGTCAGCCAATTCTTCGAAGGCCCGAATTCTTTGGTCCCGTTGCAGATTTAATTTCTAGGCTGAGGCCGTCTGATTTGAAATTAGTAGCCATTTGAATATATGCGCAAGTTATGATTGAACAATCAATTATCATATTTTGCATTATCAAGACTCACTCAAATGTCTTCTTGCTCATATCAAAGGCATATGAGCATTCAAAAGTAGCCAACAACTGAATGCAATTTTTTATGTATATCTGCAAGTGAACATCCATATTTTCATGTTCGCAGATACTACGTATTCATAATTCGGAACATGCAAGCCTGTACCTGCCTTTCAAACCGTAATTATAACTCACAACCGCCAAGAAAATTTCTATGTTATCAAAAAATTATTTCGATAATAAAATACTGGGGAAATTTAGTCACATCTCGAAGAAATTATGATTTTGACGTGATTGTTAATGATGTTAGACAAGATTGCAAACCGCACAAATTATACTCGATTGCGCATCAACACAATACACACATTGTATAGAAATATCAAGTTCTAGAAGACGACAAGGAAAATAACCTCAAGAACGAGCGACCGGTTGTGTTTCTAAAAATCCAGGCCAGTGTTCGGTTTCTACTCTAGAAGAAGCGCTGATTCTAACTTTTCATGCCTTTCAAATTCTAAGTAGTCCTTGGCCATGCCACGATCTCGTCTCTGGTTGACTGCGACATGCAACCATTCGTTTCGCATCTGACCAGCTCCTATTGCAGCCTTGCGATTGAGCACTCACTAGTGCAACCTGGGTGCATTCCACACCAAAACGTCAAATGGCCTGTGGCGAAGGTTGTCAGATTTTCTTGAAATTCACGTATTTTCGTCATTTGGGTCTATCTAGATGAAATCTAAAATATTTCGGAAAAATTCTATCGGGAAGGTCACTTCCGTGACCATGAATTATTCGAATTTTTCTATTTTTAGAGAATTCATGAAAAATCGTGTGCATCTTTGACGGCTTACATCCCCGATCTCGCAGCGAAGTTGAAGAAAATTCTTCTTGGAATGCTTAATTGATACTCAACCATAGATGTTCCAAGCGGAATTCATCACTTTTTCGATGCGAGAAATTTCTGTAGTCCCTCAAAAAAAGTAAAAATTTCAAAAAAATTTTGAAAAAATCGAATTTTCAAACATTTCTCAAAAAATGAAAAAGTAATTTTGCGGTCCCTTCTTCCGCAGGCGGTTACAAATACATCCAAATGATTATAAAAAAATATTAAGAAAATCACCAGGGATCGGGAAAGTGGTTTTTGAATATCAAATTATATGAACAATATTCAATTTTTGACATGTTTGACTTAGAGCTGACAATTTCTCGCAGCAGCTACGTCAATTCTGATCGATCGAGTGTTTTACGCTTCACATGATCTATCTGAAACTGTAATCAGAACTAACTTTTTCCACCTAGAAGTATGATTTTTTTGAATTTGAAAATGTGGTAAAATTAGATAGTTTTTTGTGCTGCTACTATCAAATTTATAAGTAGTATGCGCTTTGTAATTAGCAGATTGTTAATCTCAATGAAAGGATGTACTCGATGACTAAAGGATGTAGGTTCATTCATTATTGTGACTCATGTTTTTGAAGCAAAACATTTGAACTTAGTTAACTCTAGTATCTATTTCAAATTTTTTTGAAATTCTTTTTCAGAATTAGCATGACCAGTAAAATCCTCTGGAGTTCACTAGTGTTGGCTCTTCACGATGTCCTCCCTTGGATATTTCTGTCTTGCTCTGGATAGCGTGCTGACTTCAGCCCAATTTTCACTAATCGAAATTATTAGTCCAGGATATTGATCGCCTAAGTAATTGACAGAAACCAAATCATTTGTCGAGCAATTTTTTTCTTTACTGAATTGAGAAATAAGTAAATAAAGATCGGTTTTATTTGGGTTACAATAAGTCTACTGTTCTTTTATCTTAGAAAGGTCGAAATTAAAAAGATCTCCTTCTTCATTTTATATATCATGGCTTAATCTGGCACAATCTGCCGTCGACGAATTTTTCTAGCATTCATGATGGACCGGTGTAATACTGTGAGGGGATGACACAGTAGATTATATGCAGTTGAGAGGAAAACTTCCCAAGGTGCTTATTTCTTCGAATTGGGCGTTATATGTCTTGAGCACCTCAGCCGAGTTGATTTCTGATATTAACACGCATATTTCCAATAGGCCTACTAGCCGAACTGTTGAGTCCTTTTTGTCCGAAGCGCATCGTCAACGGTAGTTAAATAGTTTCAAGCTTATATCAAGTCTAAGGACATCTCCTACTATTCAGTTATAGCGATTAAAAACAATGGTCTTTTTCATGCATTGATGTAAAACACTCGATCTATCAGAATTGACGTAGCTGCTGCGAGAAATTGTCAGCTCTAAGTCAAACATGTCAAAAATTGAATATTGTTCATATAATTTGATATTCAAAAACCACTTTCCCGATCCCTGGTGATTTTCTTAATATTTTTTATAATCATTTGGATGTATTTGTAACCGCCTGCGGAAGAAGGGACCGCAAAATTACTTTTTCATTTTTTGAGAAATGTTTGAAAATTCGATTTTTTCAAAATTTTTTTGAAATTTTTACTTTTTTTGAGGGACTACAGAAATTTCTCGCATCGAAAAAGTGATGAATTCCGCTTGGAACATCTATGGTTGAGTATCAATTAAGCATTCCAAGAAGAATTTTCTTCAACTTCGCTGCGAGATCGGGGATGTAAGCCGTCAAAGATGCACACGATTTTTCATGAATTCTCTAAAAATAGAAAAATTCGAATAATTCAAGGTCACGCAAGTGACCTTCCCGATAGAATTTTTCCGAAATATTTTAGATTTCATCTAGATAGACCCAAATGATGAAAATATGTGAATTTCAAGAGAATCTGAGAACTTTCGCCACCGACTTTTTCCGAAATTTGATGTTTTGATGTGGAATGACCCAACTGGAATACCTAGGTTCGAATCCCATCGCTGAATATCGGCTTATATATTGCATTAATTTCCATAAATAATTATCATCTATCAAAGTGGAGTCCTATAGTCCAGTAAGTAATTGCGAGTCACTTCAGGCCCCTTCGACATAATAACAAGGATGAGTTTTGTCCTTTCATGCCATCATTGGTTAGAAAATGGATCGGATCATCCGCGTCTTTATTATTTTAATGATGCTGATTATCGATGTGATTTTGCTTGGAATGAAGAGATTATGTAATCACATGAAATAAACTTCTTGTTGTATATTTCGGCCACCAAAATTACTTCTACGAGTAACAAGTAGCCTACTAGAATCTAATCAAAAGCAATTGATAACAATTCAAATTATTCACCTCTACGTAGGACTAGACCATCATCGCAAGGCTTTTTGTATGGAATATTCGAGACCTGTTTTACCTTATATTTGGTGCACTTTACTATTATTTTTAAGTTATTATTAAGTTTAAGTTTCCTTTAACTAAATCCGTACTTTTGGCACATGGAAAACGTCGATTTTGCATGAACCCAAAAGAACTAAACGGCTACCTTCCACCGATTAATCGGTAATCGGCCGATTATCAAAATCACAAATCGGTACACCCCTAATTTAAGAAATATGTGTATTACACGAAACGGGAAATTCTAGATTTAATTGACGACATATGAAATGAGAATTTAGAGATTGCCCATTTCGTGAATAACCAATTTTGCTACAATTTCTCGTTCTCGATATCAACTTTCCTGACCTGTGTATGCTTTATGTAAATACCGATAAATGAACATTTTTAGATGAAAGATGAGAACAATTTCGCGTCAATCAGCAGACAAGTGAACGTCTCAGACACTTTGTACGTGAAGAGTTCTCCGACGGTCAGAAGTATTCGTGTTCATCCACGACAGCCCAAGGCAGGAGAACGGGTCACTGTCACCTGCATCTACCACAAGGGATCTCCGCCGACATCTCAGCAGTTGCAGGGATATGGACAGCTGTGGAACTCCAGAGATGTCAAGGAAGAATCATCAGGACTGAGCGGAGATTTCCAGAAGAAGTGGGGATGGACAGCGCTATCTTGGCAGAATAACAAGATGATTGGCTGTCGTTTGGGAGAAGATAAAAAGGAAACGCGACTTGATATACTGTGTAAGTCAAGAAGAAGTAGAAAGGATTTATGTCGAAAATATATATCCAATTATTGATACTTTGGAATTCTCTATGTTAATAAAATAATTTAAATCTCATTTCATTAAATGTCTATTCTAGTACTTGGTAAATACATGGACAAGCCGTTTGTAATGACAATCAAATAGCCAATCCACCTCGAAATGAGGCGAAGATCTGCTGCAGCCAGCACGATAGGTAGATAGAAAGAGCTGCAAACACGCAGTTACACACAGCAATCTAGCAGTTTCTTTATTGTGTACACAAAGAAGGAGAAACTCAACTGCGTCTATCACAAATGAAATCCTCAATAAATGGAAGGATCTTCGGATCTTTGTGTGAACGCGGTCCACCATTTCCTCGTTCAATGCAGCCAATTCCAGGGTAATACCATCGATGATTATCCACAACAGAAATCACTCTGAATTGCGGCACATGAATATTCTTACACGCAGCTTCATGCACTTAAAAGTTGCATGTAGACAGATGGTCTCAATGACCAAAGGTATCATCTTAGAGATTCTCAGCTTTGGAAAAGTACTGAATCTAACGAGCTTTATCGCACAACGATTTGTTCACACTGATGAGAATCAACACATGAACCCATATAAAGTGCAGATGAATTGTAGAATAATGTCTACTGATATCTAGTCGCACTTTAGGCTGCATCTGAGCTTGCCTAGAGAAAATTTCCAACAACAACACTTTGAACTTGTCACTTAATGAAGGTTTTGATGAATTGACTCTTACTGAGTGACATCACTGTAAACTGCATGCAGCCACTTACCAGACAATTCTTCAGCCAAATCAGTGTTTTGACTGAGGCTACGTATTATCAGACAAATTTTTGTCCCATCGCACGGACTAATTTGTATTATTACGTTTGCTGCATATCATACTACTTATGACTAGTATACACAATTTTATCAGAATTGGATGGTATCTTTGATGATTTTCAATTGTATGAATATGCAATTCTTCAAATAAGCAGAGTTCCTTTTTTACACCTAGAGTGATGACAATTGCAGTTCTGGACATATTGATGCCATGTTTTAATTCGGTTTTTACAATGTTCTCTACAATTTTTAAGGGTATAGATCCCTAACTTTCTTATCAAATTTGTGAAAGTTCATTAATTGTCTGGTAGAGTTATTAATGACAGCATGAAGTGTCAGTGAGTGAGTGACAGCGGATGTGGCTAGTAGTGTTCAGATATAATTCGCTGATTTTGAATCGTTTCAGGAACAACATATTCAGAAAAGTAGACTGCAATTTCTGATGTTGTGGCTGTCAATTGTCTCATATTGTCTGATTATTATGGCTGATAAATTGTCTGGCATTTGGCTGGTTACAGTTTACAGTGTAGTATGCCCCATTAGATGATGAATACCGCAGACACTGGTGCTACGATAACAGAAAGTCGTTTACTTTCCACTTTTGTAATTTTATTTTATTCTTTCACTTTTTCTTATTGATAAAACATTTACAACGTCAAACGTCTTAATGAATTGTTCACTTCTTTGACTAATAAATCAAGGAGACCATAAATAGAATGATGGAGAGAGCATCGATCATTTCGAAGGCGAATGTAATACATGTACGAACAAAAGACTGAATTAGGTTTGTCAGCTGAAGGTAACGGGTTTGGACGTTTTGACTGTCATATTTCCAGCTGTGTTGCCCTTATGGGTTTAATGAATTTCTTCGAACGAACTTGCAGATCATGCAGGCCTGTTGATCACTGAATTGTTGACGGAATGAGATTCTGCGCCAGGATACTTCATGATTTCAGACTTTAACTTAGTTTGCGGAATGAGAATGTAGTCAATATGATTTCTGACCATGCCTAGTGTTTTGGGACTCATCATGCAGCCGTTATGGGTAGTATTTAAGCATCGTGTTGGCAATGCAGAGGTGGTTCTCCCTGTAGAACTGAACTCCCTTCTCTCTCCTAGACCAAAATCTCCTGCCACAGATCCATGTTTACCTTTGCTAACATTCGCTGCACGTCATGGAGATGAGCATGTTGCGATTCTCAGAGTCTCCACCGAGAAATTACGTGAGAGCAGGCTCCGCTGGTTTGGACACGTCGTCCGCTTCACGGCGGGCTCCGTCATGTAGAGCGCAATGCAGCTGGAGATATCAGGAACGCGGCCGCGCCGGAGGCCCAAGAAGCGCTGGAGGATCACCATCAATGAAGATCTGCGTCGAACCCAACTGAAGGAGGACGCCAGTGATCGTCACAATGGAGTCTTGCCTACCACCACGCCGACCCCGCGCCTGAAGGGAGAATGCGAAGATGATGATCACAAGTGACACTGGTGAAGTTGCAGGACAATTAATTACATACTTCTGTCTGCCATGACATTTCTGTTCCATAACTTTGTGCTGATATCTAATCATCTTAAGCTAGATCACACCGTTCGTCAGAACACCGGTTCGCGTGTGCTTATCGTTTGAGATGTTTTTAAAGAATCGGAAATTAATAGAAGGAGGAGGTTCAATTCACCACAATCCTTGCGAACTGGCACTGATTCTAACACGCCAATTAAGTTCATGACACAATCATAATAAGATAATTTGCTGGATAAGGAGGTTTTATTCGACAAAATTGGAAATGTGTTCAGGTCAGAGAGTGATCAGTCCTTTTCCATGGAAACTCCTATCTAAACTTTTTGGACCAGCATAATTGATGATCATGTTGGAGATGCTCAGTTCTGAGACCGCTCACCTTGAGAGCTTTTACTGTATTTTCTCTGACTCAGTAAATCGTCCTTTGTCTCATAGTCTTTCTGCTTCTCCATGAGCTGTTGTCGCTTGCAGGATGTTCACATGAGACGACTGTATCGCCAATTCCATCATCCTCAGTCTTTCACACTTTATGAGATTCATACTAACTTTCGGACGCAATGATGTTCTAACTCCAATTTCGTGGAATAGCAATTCATTATCAAAAAACACTTTCTTTGAAATAGCGGTTACGGCAGACGTATAAGTTATCAAAACGGAGTCAAATGAAAGGCCAATCTGCCCAAATTTTGATCTATTTCGCGACGTGTTGCAGACCTGCTGCTTTCTGAGGGGATTTAGTGCTGCAATTATTATCCAGCTAAAGTCTATGGCAGCACTGTCCATTGTCCAAGTCATCGGTGGTGTAGAAGTAACGCTAAGCTTCATCGAATATGACAAAAATTGAACATTGAAATTTCCGCCAACTCATAAATTATTTCAGTCTATAGACATATTGTAATTTTGATGTGTAAGGATTGGCGAAAACCGTTGCTTAAAAGCAGCGAAGTTTTTTATGGCGTGCGTTCACAGTATCTTCTCTGATGATTTTAAAAAACAGAAAAGGGATGGCATTATCTATGTCGCGTAATTTTTCTAATCAATTTGATATAAATGGAGAGGGAGTTCAATATATTCAAAAGATTGTTGATATTTTGATAGCTATTGGTCTCTTAAGTCGTATGTCGGCCAGCACATTACTCTATGGTCAATAATTCTGAGAGTTTTGCTATTCTGCGTTTTTACTTTTCGAGAGAGATCACAAACTAAACCATCTGTTCATTTATTGTAGCATTTATTAATTCAAGCTTTCCCTAATTTCCAATTTCTCATACTGTAGTGGATGGACTTTATTATAGGCATCCATCTCATAAATTCTGACTATTTTCAATGCTCTGTTAGACTGAATATGGACATTTCGTAAAGACTTCACATGAATAGCAATGCTTTACTGTTGACGTTTGCCAATACTTGGAAGAGAGGTTAGTTAATTCAGATGTCACTGTTAAAATACAATTCAACATTCTTCAATAACAAAAAATGATGCAAAGCGGCAGTAGTGAATGCCTTGTCAGCGTTATGTATGCCTATTATACTGATTTCACCCACGATAGTTCATCAGATCATGTGAAGTAGGATTTCCAACGTAGAGGAGATCATTAGGAAACAATTTTCTACCTCTGAATATGCTGTGGAGCTATTTATTTCCAAATCACTGGATTGAATTTTTATAATCCCGAAATTCTGGGATTCCAAAAGCAACCGGGATTTCAAATCCGCAGTTCGATGTCAGGCGGAGAAAAAGCAGATCGGAAATGTTTCTTGGGTGTTAAAGCTTTATTTATTTCCAGTCTTACAATGCATATTCCATTGATTTAGATATCTATTTATCATAGTAGGATAGAGAATTACTTGCATACAGTGAAAGATACTCTTCTATCTGCATTCACGAAATTGTAGCACTAAATCGAAAGTAAAGATCGCTCATGAAGGGAGTAAGTGGCACAAGTGACGTTTTGACTAAAATTGGCAAGTGACATGTAAATCTTTAGTTTCTAATTTTGATTTTGTACAACTTACCTTGTCTTGTGTGATTTTCATTCTGATGAATAAACGAGTATTATTATTATCATCATATTTGACATCCTCCAATCGTTATGGACCTGCTCACAAATACGTCCAATGTTGGAACGAATGATGTGTACACCTTTTCCAAATCAATAAGCTTAATTCTCAAATCATCTGCAGGCATCTAATTTCAATAGAATTCTCATTTCAATAGGATTATTATCTCAGATCATTAACAACAAAGATCAGATCAACAAGATAAGAGACGGAAATCTAGTGAACGGGAGTCATGAATCTCACATCAATAAAAGACATCGCAAATCAACACAATCAGAATTATTGCAGTCATGTCAAGACAACGCATTTCTGTCGAAGACAAGCAACGGATCATCGATTGTTATAATCGTCAAGATGATTATTTCGTGCTAGCTGATGCTCTTACAATCAATAGACGAACTGCATATTCAATTATTAGACGATATCTTAGGGACGGTCAAGTCGCGAGGAGACGCGGAGGTCCAAATCACGTAGTTGTTGATGAGATGAGAAACACAGTAGTATCTATCGTTCAAGATCACACGGAATACACTGTAGATCAGATAAATCAAGAATTGAGGTTGCGGTTGCCCAACAAAAGGCACGTATGCAACAACACGATATCCAATATATTGCACTGTCGGTTAATAACATTGAAATTGACTCGTGATCCACCGGCACAACGTAATGCACCAAGCATCAAAGTAGCTTGAAGTGACATGGCCGATTGGCTTCTCCGAAATGCCAACGTGGAGAAAGTTTACATCGATGAAAGTGGCTGTCGTCTCTGGATAAAGAGAAGCTATGGAAGATCCGTGCGAGGCGAGAGAACTATTTGAGTTGTCAATGCTCGTGGAGGTGGCCATATGTCGGTCATTTTCGCCGTGTCTCACGTAAATGGCTTAATTCATCACCAATTTGTTGAGGGTGGATTCAGGAGTAATCTATTCAATGCCTTCCTCGCAACTTCCTCAAGTATGCTCGCGGGTCGCAATGTCTTTTTTATTTTCGATAATGCACCGTCACACAATCATGCACTAGAATGCGCTGGAAAAGGGAAGTTTAGGCCTCGCTTTCCGACAGATGTCATCGATGAGATGTTTCGAAGAGAATTTACTATCAGTGGCAGGTGGCAGCACTCCAAGTTGGTCACCACGTTATGTTTCAACCTCCTTACTCTCCTTTTCTGAATATATGTGAAGGCTGCTTCTCGATCTGGAAGGCTGCATTCAAACGTTCGATGGCTGAAGTGAGGGATCTGCTTCTAACCCAACAACATGCAGACAGGATGGCAACGATGATGCAAATCGCTGAGCAATCGTGACACTTCCCAAAGTTCAGAATTTGAACTCTCACTTGCTTTCAGTTCTCCCGAAGTGTATTCGTGAAGAAGACATTCTAACATTTTAGTTTTGATGAATGTAATTTTGAAGTTACAATTTTTGAATAAGATGTCGGATTTTTCTTTGTCTTCACTAATGGGTGACTAAGTATTGCTGAATGACAATAAAACAATGGACCTGAAAGGGCATTAAAATCGTTCTTTAAGTCTGTTTCATAAAAATCTTTAGCTTAAGTATATTCAAATAGTTTTACTCAGATCGAGGAAAAGTTCACACTGTGCACAGATAATCCGCTATCTTATTGATAGCGTCTCAGCGTGATTCTTGCAACAACTCTCATAATAAAAACTTGAATTTGTTAGCATTGGTTCTTTTTGAAGAAATTAAAGGTCCGATGCATAGCAACATCAATACACTTCGTTACCAGAAGCAGGTACATGTTCGGTATGTTCACGGAATCAATCAACATTCGGTTGCTATGAGTCCTCTCTCGAAATATGGCCAGTCTAACATATATTTCCAACCGGGAGTTTATCACAGACTTCTGACAAGTCTGTATAGCATTGCATTATTGAAATGAACAACTGAATTTGAATTTTGATGGAGAGCCTTCCATCGTCTTTTTTTGATTTTCGAATGTGATTATTGAAAAAAAGAATGATTCAATTGATTTGAGATATCTGCGCTTAATGATCTGAGAACTCCGCTTGTTGATATGAGATGTGTCGTTTGCAATTGATTTGAGATTCCTTCAAATGATTTTAAGTTTACGCTTATTGATCTGGAAAAGGTGTAAAACAATTTGCTAGAGATTATGAGAAGCTGCATTTCATACAAATTGACCAGTGATAAACTCGGATTTCTTTGATGGTGTTCAATGTTTCTCACACCATGCGTCTTCTGATTTTATTAAAGTTTGACCATAAGAGAGCATTCTGATGAAATTCTATATTTTGAATAAATTTTGTCAGATTAAACACAGTTGACGGAGGCGATTTGTTGATAGACGAAAATTGAATGATAAAGTGATGAACTTCATCTGTGCATCACAGGACCATTCTAACTTCATCACATTTGCAAATGAAATCAAATGGAAAGACGGAAAGATATTTGAATGACCATGATATTGTTGGTATTGAAAATGAATCAAAATCGGAGCGAAGTTGGAAGGAGTCAATGGTTTTGATGTTCTGACAAGTGTAATACGTTTGGAAAATTAGTGGTACTACATGTACTGATGAATAGCTACTCGTATTTGAAAGTTACTGTATTAACTCACGCAATTTATTTACTTCTTCACAATCACACAAAACCATAACTACAAAATTAAAGCATCTGTAGTGGCCCAGCAAGCTGAGGGACTGCACAATAGGCTGGTCTGTGCTTATCTATCCTGGCTGTGCAGGGCGGCTGATAATCATAAAGATTATAGAGCGCCAATTCTAGATATTTCAAGTCAGTCTGAGCCATTCCAAACTGACGAACCCTTGTAAGGCGAAACGCAGTGTCTAAAGCTGTCACAGAATTCTTGTGCGTAAAACTGTTCAAGTCTGAGGACGTCTCCCTGTTACATAGGCCAATGTTTTGCAAACGTTATAAGTCTAATAGTTTGATTTAGTTGATGCATAGTTACGCATATTTCATGACTTATTGAAGAAACGGCAAATACCTGCACTCGTACAGCCATGTTCGATAAAATGTGATTTATAAAGAACAAAGTAACCAAACTTGGGAATTAAAAATATTAATATTGTACTTTCTAGTGCATGAACATGATGTGCAGAGTGACTCAAAAGTCCTAATCAGGTTTCAAATCAAGATTTCACTTCAAGTTAGCACTAAAAATTAATTGTTCGCTCACACCGTAGAGAAAGAAACAGAACTTTTGCAGGAGCTTGTATTTCTAAAGAAATCAGCCACCGTCCAGCCAGACTCATATTATAGAGATAACCAAAAATATTGCTTCAGAGACAGAAAATAGTCAAGAGGCGTCAGATCTCGGTTGTTAGCCGGCAAAAGGATGTGACCGTATCGTACAATCCATCAATTAAGGAATTGATGTTGTGGAATTCCCTCACATTCGATGTCGAACCCCAACGAGGCGGTGTACCATCTTGTTGGAAAACGTCGTGATCTCTTCAGCTCCAGAATAGAATAATGTTTCAACAATATAAGAGAGGAGTCCTTGATCACTTGAATGTTGACTCAAAGAAGTGAGGTCCAATATTCCGGTCTCAAAACGCAGCCGCCTACACCTCAAGTCCTTTCGAATTGAGAGGTAAGACGTCGAGAAGTATAGTTGCGGAGTCAGATTTAGCCATGATCAACGCAGCGTTGATTTGATCCTCTTCCGATATCATCACTGATTTCAATGAGCAACAAGTGAAGATCAACTGCTACGCGATTACTTAATTTCTCTTCTCAAATGTCTAGCTACGAGCATGCTTCAATCTAGCGACATGGGTTCAACATGACTCATGACTGAGATGTTGATGTCATCAAGATGTTGATAGGTTGATCAAGCACCAGTTACACATTCACGGAAATGTGAAGCTTACCTTTCATCCTCATTATATTCCTTCGTTATTCCTTATTTTCCACCTGTCGCTATATTACTTGAATAGTTTATTCCTTTTGTTCACATTTTGTAGATCACTGGGGCAGTCAACAAGATTGCATGACAAAGGATTTCTGACTAAATAAGTCAATGAGAAAATATTCTTAAACGAAAAGAGTTGACCTCCATAATATGAGCCTGTCTGGACACTTAACTCAATTTATTTTACAAATACGAGCTCATGCAAAAATTCTGCTTCCTCTTCTACAGCATAGACAAAATATTGAAGTTGTAGTGCTGACACCTAATGAGAAATCTTGATTTGAAACCCGATTAAGACATTGAGTCACCCCGTAGTGCTTGCAGTACTTCTATGATGACAGATTTGCAGTAGAATCTTATTAATAGATTATCAAGCCTTTTCATGCCTCGTCTTCGACTTTCTGTGTGTTCCAATTTATTATACTGCTTTCCCAAGTATTTACAAATAGAGTATCGCATTAATTAATGCCGTAGTTATAATTTCAGTCTAAATAGATAAGAGTGTCACGTGCTCTCAACTTAAATGGAAATTATCAAAGTTTACTGAAAAAATGCTCTAGAAATGAAAAATGATGCAAACTAGATTAACTGTAGACTTCCAATCACTGAATTTGAGAAAATTGAGAAATACTCAGAATCGTGCGAAAATCGAATCGTACCCGCCACTGCAATGCCATAGATTCCTTTGTAATTTTCTCAATACATAATAAGTGATTTTCCTGAATAAGTGATTACGCAAAATGTCACCTTTGAGACAATTGATATTCGTCCCCGCCGGAAGTGTTTTCTGGTTACACTCCAGTTCCGAACAATTCATTGCTTCCGGTTCTTTTGATTCTACACAAAGAATGCAACATTCCCTCAGTCAAGATCTTCACCAGCCGTTCTTTTTCGTGCATAGGAAAGTATAGTTGGATGCGGCCGCGGTCTCAGCTCATGAACAAACTTCTCGGGCCAGAAGAGACTCAAAATGCCAATGTACGGGTAAACAAAGTTGCATTATGAACTGCGTTAGGAGGGATGAAGCTTCATTGTAGCCGTTACGGATGCATGATGTTTCTGTCCGACAAAACGTGCTACAAAACAGAGACAAAATGCAAAGTATTGAAGGACCGAAGAAGTACGACGTGGTTGGGACTGTTCCGATGGGAAATCACATGAGTTCTAAGTTATCTATCATTGCATCAAAGTTCTGCCGCATTTACATTGTTTGTGACTACAAACATTTGCTTCCAACCATTGATTACCGCTCTTTCTCCCACAGCAATGCCCCATGACTTCCCGTTCTGCATAGTAATCTGATAACATAGCAATCATGTTATCTATGGTGGGGAGCAGATATCTGAAGCCGTGAACACGGCAGTCTGTCGGTCTTGCTGCAATGATAGATAGCTTTGAGCTCGAGTGCTGACGCGTGCTCCTTCTGTAACTGCCGTGCGGCTGCCGTTCTTCATCGCACTGCATGGTCAGGCAATGCAGAGCGAGAGGCCGCAAATTCACTATTTCTACTCCTTCGTGTAACAGCTCTCCATTTCAAGTGCTATTTGACACTCCAATATTGATAGAGAAGAGATGCGAGTTTTCGTCTGTCAAGACTGACTTCTGAAATATCAAACATTTCTTCTTTGTTGCTATTATTTTCAGATGGATTGCTGTCTGTAATCATTTAATGCATTTTTCGTGCTTAGTAGAGGATATGAATGTTCCTTTTCATTACAGACGGACCAAACCAGACAAAGTGGAACATTGAAGATCAGCAGGAAGTTCGGGTCAACAGCACCATCTCCTGCAGCAGCCTCGGGAATCCACTGCCTGATATCACACTAACTATCAAGAATCAGGAAGAGCATACGAGACATGGCAAAGGAGAGATATCTCATGTAATACCTTTGGAAGCAACTCCAGGAAGCTATGACGTCACGTGTAGAGCGGCTAACGGAGTCGGCAGAGATCAGGAGATTAGGAAGAAAATTACCATCACAAGTAGGTTTCTTATGCAAAACTGTCATTTTTCGGCATGTCTGTACATTCTTCTAGATCTGTATATTCTGAAGAAACGAAGTATTAATCTTCTCCTTCTCTCCTACGATTTTGTCTTTTCCCTTAACCAGTGACCATTGATAATTCATTTCTTAAATACAGCATTCTTTACGCGTCTATAGATACAGAATATTATTTCTTATTTTATTTTTATTTTAACAACCCCTTTCTCCCATATAAATGGGGTAGGGGGGATTCATGCAAACAAGATAAAAAGGAGACAGTTCATATACATCATAAAATTCATGAAAATACAAACTAGCTACAGTCCACAAACCATCAGGGTAACACCACATGAAACGATATCAGGAAACACAAAATGTCAGCCGCTCCATACTTCAACCACCTTGTGCACAGTTCTCCGCCATACGACTCTGTCTTCTCCAACTTCTCCAATCTTCCTCCGCCTTCTGGAAATCTCTTTTGACACAGTCACTCCAACGAATTCTCGGTCTTCCTCTTCTTCGCACACTCATTTCTTGCTCCATTCGCCTGGGTAGCCTCTGCTCATTCATTCTTGCCACATGTCCGGCCCAAGATAGTCTCTTTCCCACAATCTTCTGAGTCATCGTTCGTTTCAGTCCGACTTCGAGTCTCATTTCTGCAAGTTTTCTTCTGTCAACCAACTTCACTCCACACCACCTCCTCAGCCAATTGTTCTCGCACACTTGCAGTCTATCTTGCTGATCTTTGGTGAGCGCCATTGTTTCCAGACCATATGTGACTGCTGGAATTACACACACCTCTAACACTTTCCGTCTGATATCTTTGCTGATCCTTCTGTCTCCCAACACTCCTGCCACTTTCTGATAGGCTCCGACCCCTGCTCTAATTCTCCTATTCACTTCCATTTCGCTCCGCCCATCTTCCGCTCCCACACCTCCCAAGCACTTGAAACCCTTTGTCTGCTTTAGCTGAATTCCTTGCACTTCAACACTTATGTCCTTTGGCTCCTTTCCGACCCACATTACTTCCGTCTTATCCAATTGATGCGCAGCCCATGCCTTTGGAAATTCTGCGCCCACTTTTCCAGTTGATCTTGTAGCTCCACCTCGTCTTTCGTTATCACAGCTAGATCGTCAGCATACATTATCTTGTTCATTGCATCATGTTCTTCGTTTTCCTTGACAACAATTCCATAATCAGAATGAACAAAAATGGACTTAAAGCACTTCCTTGTCTGAGCCCCGTTTTTATTTGGAAATCTTCGCTGATGTTATCTCCAACTATCACTGCCGCTCTGGTTCTTTCATACATCTTTTCGATAAGTATCACCTCTCTCTCCAGCATTTAACCATCTCAGGGTTGCCACCACTAGGGGTCTAGGGACGCTGTCATAAGCTTTCTCTAAATCTACGAATCCTATCGCTATGTTTTCCTCTCTTTCAATCATCTTCTCCATCTTCTGTCTCACCGCAAACATACCATCCGATGTACAGTGCGTTCATAAAGTCACTGTGCACCTAATAAATCAATGCATGCGCAATACTTTGTCGCTTAGAATTTGCCACGGCACTATAAAAAGTGGAGTTTATCTTGTAGAAACTTCGACTTCTGTGTGATCACAAAATATCTATTTACATACTACAAAAACATTTGAAAATGTCCACCCTGTTCACGAATACAAATGTCAATTCAACGTCTCATATTCTCAAACATTCGGTGAATTTCCTCGTGCCTGATAGCGTCAATTTGCTGACGGCTGTTTTCTCTAGACTCCTGTAGATTTCGTGACCTGCTTCCGTAAACCTCCTGCTTCGCCGCTAACCAACAGTAAAAGTCCAAGACATTCAAATCCGGGATCTAGGATGCCAAACTCCTTCAGAGATAACTCCTGTTTGACATATTCCACTAAAATATCGAATTGAGGAATTGGTGGTATGCGCAGTTGCTCCATCTTGCTAGAAATAAGTAGTCAAACTTTCACCGTCACTTAATTCGTCAACGAGTGAAGCAATAATTTTGTCAAATAATTTTTGCGATAGTAGTTGAATATCGGCCCAAGCATTTGTAGTCTTGACATAAAAGAATGTAATGGCTTCTCAACAAATTCGTGTGGGTTTTCACTAGACCATATGCGGGAACTCTGGCTACTGAAATGCCTTGATAGATGAAACCAAGCTTCATCAGAAAAGAAAGTCTTATCGAGAACATTATTTACATTTAGATTTTCCTTGAACCAAACACAGTACTTGAATTACAAACGCTTGTCATGATCGGCATCATTCAATTCATGTTGGCCAGAGATGCGGTACGGATATAGGCCTAAGTTCTTTCTTACAGCAGGATGAGCCGCCCGAAGAGATAGACCCACTTCTTGGGATAAGCGACGCATCGACTTGTTTGGGCAATGAGTCATAGCTTCAGAAATAGCATTTTCAGGAATAACTTTTTTATCACTTAAGATTAGGGCCTAATGGTCGATCTGAGCGTGATGGATCGTGCACCGAGTCAGCTTTTCTGAACTCACTGATTGGACTCCAAAAAAACCCTTCTTCACCTCATTATTGTATTCCCCATTGGCGCGAAAAACATTTTCGACCAAGAAGTTCTTCTCTCGCATTGACAGCATACCATGCTTAGCTTCGAAATGCAACGTACTGATTTTCACCGAGTTAGTAGCTGACAAATGTGAAGTTAAATTCAAATTCTAGATCATGTTGAATGTCGCAAGCTACTCAATTGCGCTTCCCAAACGAGCCAGTGACTCTGTGCATGTGATAGATATCTACAATTGTAAGATTACGACTGTTTTCTTTGGCAAAACAAAGTTAGAAGAGGTGCACAGTGACTTTATGAACGCACTGTACTTCTACCTTTTCTGAAACCTTGCTGCTCCTCTCCAATTTCGTGTTCCACTTGTGATCTCAGCCTTCCGTCGATTATGCGCTCCAACAATTTCATCACTTGACTTAGAATAGTGATTCCTCTGTATTTCTCAGGGTCCTGTCGACTTCCTTTTCCTTTCCAAATGGGGACAATCAAACCCAGCCTCCAGTCCTCTGGGATTTCCCCTTTTTCATAGCACAGCCGAAAAAGTTTAGCTAGCCATTCAATACCTGTTTTCCGCGCTGCCCTCAACATTTCGGTCGTTATTTCATCCTTGCCAGTTGCTTTTCCTGTCTTAATCTTTCTCAATGAGGTCTCGATTTCTTCTGTCTTGATTTTCTTCTCTACCGTCTTCGATCTCACACTACAAGGAAGTTCAACTTCGCTGCGCCCTTCGTTGTTCAGCAACTCTTGAAAATACTCTTTCCACACCTTCGTGATCTGCTGCGGACACGAAACAATCACTCCGTCTTTGTTTCTGACATCCTGGACGGCCACCACATACATCCTTCTCTTCCTGCTCCCTTGCTTTTGCGAGTCGGTAAATTTGTTTTCTTCCTCTATCATTCTCTATTGCTTCATACAGCCCTCGCTCTGTCTCTTCTTTTGCCTGTGCCACTACCTTCTTTGTTTGATTCTTGATTTCCCTATACTTTCGTGTTAAAACCTCCTTCTTCGCTTTGTCATCACTCACGCTTTCTACCTCCTTCCAGGCTGTTCTTTTCTCTTTCGTCACCTTTCTGACTTCTTCATTCCACCACCATTGCTGTTTTCGACGGCCCCCATTCTTTCCATTTGTCCTGCCGACCACCTTCTCTGCTGCTCCGATGAATGCTTTTCTGAACAGATCCCACTCCTCTTCGATTCCACCAGGGGTTTCGCTCAGTTTACAGAAGGCATCATTGATTTCACTTTCGTATTCTTCTAACTTTTCTCCCTTACATCTCCACCACCTGATGATTTTCCTTCCATTCGTTTCTTTTCTTGCCTCTCCGTATACCGCAGCGTCCAAACCTGTGGCTTGTGCTGAGTTGTCACGTGTTCACCGGCTAGCACTTTGCAGTCCTTGATCCTCCACTTCTGGTTCTGTTTCATTACAATCCAATCGATTTCGGTCCTGTGCTCCCCACTTCTGTATGTGATCTTGTGCGATTCTCTTTTCTGGAAGAACGTCTGAACTATGGCCAACCCATTTCTCTCTCCCCATCCGAATTCACCAACACTCCTCTCTTCCCCTTGCATCCGTTGCCCAATATGCGCATTGAAATCACCTGCTAAACAAAATGTTTCATCCTCACCCACTAAATGTATCATTTCCTCAACCTTTTCTCTGAATTCGTTTTTCTCTCTATGGCTCCGTCCTACTTGTGGGGCATAGACGGACATCACACATTTTCTTCGAACCGATCGTTAGCCAAACCATCAAGATCCTACCTTTCCACCTCTCCGTACGCCACACTTTCTCAACAAGGTCCTTCTCCAGAATCACACCCACCCCATCAGACTTTCCATCCTCTCCTGCATGAATCAGTTTGAACCCATCTCAAAGCATCAAGATCCTACCTTTCCACCTCTCCGTACGCCACACTTTCTCAACAAGGTCCTTCTCCAGAATCACACCCACCCCATCAGACTTTCCATCCTCTCCTGCATGAATCAGTTTGAACCCATCTCAAAGCATCAAGATCCTACCTTTCCACCTCTCCGTACGCCACACTTTCTCAACAAGGTCCTTCTCCAGAATCACACCCACCCCATCAGACTTTCCATCCTCTCCTGTATGAATCAGTTTGAACCCATCTCAAAGCATCAAGATCCTACCTTTCCACCTCTCCGTACGCCACACTTTCTCAACAAGATCCTTCTCCAGAATCACACCCACCCCATCAGACTTTCCATCCTCTCCTGTATGAATCAGTTTGAACCCATCTCAAAGCATCAAGATCCTACCTTTCCACCTCTCCGTACGCCACACTTTCTCAACAAGGTCCTTCTCCAGAATCACACCCACCCCATCAGACTTTCCATCCTCTCCTGCATGAATCAGTTTGAACCCATCTCAAAGCATCAAGATCCTACCTTTCCACCTCTCCGTACGCCACACTTTCTCAACAAGGTCCTTCTCCAGAATCACACCCACACCATCAGACTTTCCATCCTCTCCTGCATGAATCAGTTTGAACCCATCTCAAAGCATCAAGATCCTACCTTTCCACCTCTCCGTACGCCACACTTTCTCAACAAGGTCCTTCTCCAGAATCACACCCACCCCATCAGACTTCCATCCTCTCCTGCATGAATCAGTTTGAACCCATCTCAAAGCATCAAGATCCTACCTTTCCACCTCTCCGTACGCCACACTTTCTCAACAAGGTCCTTCTCCAGAATCACACCCACCCCATCAGACTTTCCATCCTCTCCTGCATGAATCAGTTTGAACCCATCTCAAAGCATCAAGATCCTACCTTTCCACCTCTCCGTACGCCACACTTTCTCAACAAGGTCCTTCTCCAGAATCACACCCACACCATCAGACTTTCCATCCTCTCCTGCATGAATCAGTTTGAACCTATCTCAAAGCATCAAGATCCTACCTTTCCACCTCTCCGTACGCCACACTTTCTCAACAAGGTCCTTCTCCAGAATCACACCCACCCCATCAGACTTTCCATCCTCTCCTGCATGAATCAGTTTGAACCCATCTCAAAGCATCAAGATCCTACCTTTCCACCTCTCCGTACGCCACACTTTCTCAACAAGGTCCTTCTCCAGAATCACACCCACCCCATCAGACTTTCCATCCTCTCCTGCATGAATCAGTTTGAACCCATCTCAAAGCATCAAGATCCTACCTTTCCACCTCTCCGTACGCCACACTTTCTCAACAAGGTCCTTCTCCAGAATCACACCCACCCCATCAGACTTTCCATCCTCTCCTGCATGAATCAGTTTGAACCCATCTCAAAGCATCAAGATCCTACCTTTCCACCTCTCCGTACGCCACACTTTCTCAACAAGGTCCTTCTCCAGAATCACACCCACCCCATCAGACTTTCCATCCTCTCCTGCATGAATCAGTTTGAACCCATCTCAAAGCATCAAGATCCTACCTTTCCACCTCTCCGTACGCCACACTTTCTCAACAAGGTCCTTCTCCAGAATCACACCCACCCCATCAGACTTTCCATCCTCTCCTGCATGAATCAGTTTGAACCCATCTCAAAGCATCAAGATCCTACCTTTCCACCTCTCCGTACGCCACACTTTCTCAACAAGGTCCTTCTCCAGAATCACACCCACCCCATCAGACTTTCCATCCTCTCCTGCATGAATCAGTTTGAACCCATCTCAAAGCATCAAGATCCTACCTTTCCACCTCTCCGTACGCCACACTTTCTCAACAAGGTCCTTCTCCAGAATCACACCCACCCCATCAGACTTTCCATCCTCTCCTGCATGAATCAGTTTGAACCCATCTCAAAGCATCAAGATCCTACCTTTCCACCTCTCCGTACGCCACACTTTCTCAACAAGGTCCTTCTCCAGAATCACACCCACACCATCAGACTTTCCATCCTCTCCTGCATGAATCAGTTTGAACCCATCTCAAAGCATCAAGATCCTACCTTTCCACCTCTCCGTACGCCACACTTTCTCAACAAGGTCCTTCTCCAGAATCACACCCGCACCATCAGACTTTCCATCCTCTCCTGTATGAATCAGTTTGAACCCATCTCAAAGCATCAAGATCCTACCTTTCCACCTCTCCGTACGCCACACTTTCTCAACAAGGTCCTTCTCCAGAATCACACCCACCCCATCAGACTTTCCATCCTCTCCTGCATGAATCAGTTTGAACCCATCTCAAAGCATCAAGATCCTACCTTTCCACCTCTCCGTACGCCACACTTTCTCAACAAGGTCCTTCTCCAGAATCACACCCACACCATCAGACTTTCCATCCTCTCCTGCATGAATCAGTTTGAACCTATCTCAAAGCATCAAGATCCTACCTTTCCACCTCTCCGTACGCCACACTTTCTCAACAAGGTCCTTCTCCAGAATCACACCCACCCCATCAGACTTTCCATCCTCTCCTGTATGAATCAGTTTGAACCCATCTCAAAGCATCAAGATCCTACCTTTCCACCTCTCCGTACGCCACACTTTCTCAACAAGGTCCTTCTCCAGAATCACACCCACCCCATCAGACTTTCCATCCTCTCCTGCATGAATCAGTTTGAACCCATCTCAAAGCATCAAGATCCTACCTTTCCACCTCTCCGTACGCCACACTTTCTCAACAAGGTCCTTCTCCAGAATCACACCCACCCCATCAGACTTTCCATCCCCTCCTGCATGAATCAGTTTGAACCCATCTCAAAGCATCAAGATCCTACCTTTCCACCTCTCCGTACGCCACACTTTCTCAACAAGGTCCTTCTCCAGAATCACACCCACCCCATCAGACTTTCCATCCTCTCCTGCATGAATCAGTTTGAACCCATCTCAAAGCATCAAGATCCTACCTTTCCACCTCTCCGTACGCCACACTTTCTCAACAAGGTCCTTCTCCAGAATCACACCCACCCCATCAGACTTTCCATCCTCTCCTGCATGAATCAGTTTGAACCCATCTCAAAGCATCAAGATCCTACCTTTCCACCTCTCCGTACGCCACACTTTCTCAACAAGGTCCTTCTCCAGAATCACACCCACCCCATCAGACTTTCCATCCTCTCCTGTATGAATCAGTTTGAACCCATCTCAAAGCATCAAGATCCTACCTTTCCACCTCTCCGTACGCCACACTTTCTCAACAAGGTCCTTCTCCAGAATCACACCCACCCCATCAGACTTTCCATCCTCTCCTGCATGAATCAGTTTGAACCTATCTCAAAGCATCAAGATCCTACCTTTCCACCTCTCCGGACGCCACACTTTCTCAACAAGGTCCTTCTCCAGAATCACACCCACCCCATCAGACTTTCCATCCTCTCCTGCATGAATCAGTTTGAACCCATCTCAAAGCATCAAGATCCTACCTTTCCACCTCTCCGTACGCCACACTTTCTCAACAAGGTCCTTCTCCAGAATCACACCCACCCCATCAGACTTTCCATCCTCTCCTGCATGAATCAGTTTGAACCCATCTCAAAGCATCAAGATCCTACCTTTCCACCTCTCCGTACGCCACACTTTCTCAACAAGGTCCTTCTCCAGAATCACACCAGTTTGAACCCATCTCAAAGCATCAAGATCCTACCTTTCCACCTCTCCGTACGCCACACTTTCTCAACAAGGTCCTTCTCCAGAATCACACCCACCCCATCAGACTTTCCATCCTCTCCTGCATGAATCAGTTTGAACCCATCTCAAAGCATCAAGATCGTACCTTTCCACCTCTCCGTACGCCACACTTTCTCAACAAGGTCCTTCTCCAGAATCACACCCACCCCATCAGACTTTCCATCCTCTCCTGTATGAATCAGTTTGAACCATCTCAAAGCATCGTGATCCTACCTTTCCACCTCTCCGTACGCCACACTTTCTCAACAAGGTCCTTCTCCAGAATCACACCCACCCCATCAGACTTTCCATCCTCTCCTGCATGAATCAGTTTGAACCCATCTCAAAGCATCAAGATCCTACCTTTCCACCTCTCCGTACGCCACACTTTCTCAACAAGGTCCTTCTCCAGAATCACACCCACACCATCAGACTTTCCATCCTCTCCTGCATGAATCAGTTTGAACCTATCTCAAAGCATCAAGATCCTACCTTTCCACCTCTCCGTACGCCACACTTTCTCAACAAGGTCCTTCTCCAGAATCACACCCACCCCATCAGACTTTCCATCCTCTCCTGCATGAATCAGTTTGAACCCATCTCAAAGCATCAAGATCCTACCTTTCCACCTCTCCGTACGCCACACTTTCTCAACAAGGTCCTTCTCCAGAATCACACCCACCCCATCAGACTTTCCATCCTCTCCTGCATGAATCAGTTTGAACCCATCTCAAAGCATCAAGATCCTACCTTTCCACCTCTCCGTACGCCACACTTTCTCAACAAGGTCCTTCTCCAGAATCACACCCACCCCATCAGACTTTCCATCCTCTCCTGCATGAATCAGTTTGAACCCATCTCAAAGCATCAAGATCCTACCTTTCCACCTCTCCGTACGCCACACTTTCTCAACAAGATCCTTCTCCAGAATCACACCCACCCCATCAGACTTTCCATCCTCTCCTGCATGAATCAGTTTGAACCCATCTCAAAGCATCAAGATCCTACCTTTCCACCTCTCCGTACGCCACACTTTCTCAACAAGGTCCTTCTCCAGAATCACACCCACCCCATCAGACTTTCCATCCTCTCCTGCATGAATCAGTTTGAACCCATCTCAAAGCATCAAGATCCTACCTTTCCACCTCTCCGTACGCCACACTTTCTCAACAAGGTCCTTCTCCAGAATCACACCCACCCCATCAGACTTTCCATCCTCTCCTGCATGAATCAGTTTGAACCCATCTCAAAGCATCAAGATCCTACCTTTCCACCTCTCCGTACGCCACACTTTCTCAACAAGGTCCTTCTCCAGAATCACACCCACCCCATCAGACTTTCCATCCTCTCCTGCATGAATCAGTTTGAACCATCTCAAAGCATCAAGATCCTACCTTTCCACCTCTCCGTACGCCACACTTTCTCAACAAGGTCCTTCTCCAGAATCACACCCACCCCATCAGACTTTCCATCCTCTCCTGCATGAATCAGTTTGAACCCATCTCAAAGCATCAAGATCCTACCTTTCCACCTCTCCGTACGCCACACTTTCTCAACAAGGTCCTTCTCCAGAATCACACCCACCCCATCAGACTTTCCATCCTCTCCTGCATGAATCAGTTTGAACCCATCTCAAAGCATCAAGATCCTACCTTTCCACCTCTCCGTACGCCACACTTTCTCAACAAGGTCCTTCTCCAGAATCACACCCACCCCATCAGACTTTCCATCCTCTCCTGTATGAATCAGTTTGAACCCATCTCAAAGCATCAAGATCCTACCTTTCCACCTCTCCGTACGCCACACTTTCTCAACAAGGTCCTTCTCCAGAATCACACCCACCCCATCAGACTTTCCATCCTCTCCTGCATGAATCAGTTTGAACCCATCTCAAAGCATCAAGATCCTACCTTTCCACCTCTCCGTACGCCACACTTTCTCAACAAGGTCCTTCTCCAGAATCACACCCACCCCATCAGACTTTCCATCCTCTCCTGTATGAATCAGTTTGAACCCATCTCAAAGCATCAAGATCCTACCTTTCCACCTCTCCGTACGCCACACTTTCTCAACAAGGTCCTTCTCCAGAATCACACCCACACCATCATACTTTCCATCCTCTCCTGCATGAATCAGTTTGAACCCATCTCAAAGCATCAAGATCCTACCTTTCCACCTCTCCGTACGCCACACTTTCTCAACAAGGTCCTTCTCCAGAATCACACCCACCCCATCAGACTTTCCATCCTCTCCTGCATGAATCAGTTTGAACCCATCTCAAAGCATCAAGATCCTACCTTTCCACCTCTCCGTACGCCACACTTTCTCAACAAGGTCCTTCTCCAGAATCACACCCACCCCATCAGACTTTCCATCCTCTCCTGCATGAATCAGTTTGAACCCATCTCAAAGCATCAAGATCCTACCTTTCCACCTCTCCGTACGCCACACTTTCTCAACAAGGTCCTTCTCCAGAATCACACCCACCCCATCAGACTTTCCATCCTCTCCTGCATGAATCAGTTTGAACCCATCTCAAAGCATCAAGATCCTACCTTTCCACCTCTCCGTACGCCACACTTTCTCAACAAGGTCCTTCTCCAGAATCACACCCACCCCATCAGACTTTCCATCCTCTCCTGTATGAATCAGTTTGAACCCATCTCAAAGCATCAAGATCCTACCTTTCCACCTCTCCGTACGCCACACTTTCTCAACAAGGTCCTTCTCCAGAATCACACCCACCCCATCAGACTTTCCATCCTCTCCTGTATGAATCAGTTTGAACCCATCTCAAAGCATCAAGATCCTACCTTTCCACCTCTCCGTACGCCACACTTTCTCAACAAGGTCCTTCTCCAGAATCACACCCACCCCATCAGACTTTCCATCCTCTCCTGTATGAATCAGTTTGAACCCATCTCAAAGCATCAAGATCCTACCTTTCCACCTCTCCGTACGCCACACTTTCTCAACAAGGTCCTTCTCCAGAATCACACCCACCCCATCAGACTTTCCATCCTCTCCTGCATGAATCAGTTTGAACCCATCTCAAAGCATCAAGATCCTACCTTTCCACCTCTCCGTACGCCACACTTTCTCAACAAGGTCCTTCTCCAGAATCACACCCACCCCATCAGACTTTCCATCCTCTCCTGCATGAATCAGTTTGAACCCATCTCAAAGCATCAAGATCCTACCTTTCCACCTCTCCGTACGCCACACTTTCTCAACAAGGTCCTTCTCCAGAATCACACCCATCCCATCAGACTTTCCATCCTCTCCTGCATGAATCAGTTTGAACCCATCTCAAAGCATCAAGATCCTACCTTTCCACCTCTCCGTACGCCACACTTTCTCAACAAGGTCCTTCTCCAGAATCACACCCACCCCATCAGACTTTCCATCCTCTCCTGCATGAATCAGTTTGAACCCATCTCAAAGCATCAAGATCCTACCTTTCCACCTCTCCGTACGCCACACTTTCTCAACAAGGTCCTTCTCCAGAATCACACCCACCCCATCAGACTTTCCATCCTCTCCTGTATGAATCAGTTTGAACCCATCTCAAAGCATCAAGATCCTACCTTTCCACCTCTCCGTACGCCACACTTTCTCAACAAGGTCCTTCTCCAGAATCACACCCACCGATCAGACTTTCCATCCTCTCCTGTATGAATCAGTTTGAACCCATCTCAAAGCATCAAGATCCTACCTTTCCACCTCTCCGTACGCCACACTTTCTCAACAAGGTCCTTCTCCAGAATCACACCCACCCCATCAGACTTTCCATCCTCTCCTGTATGAATCAGTTTGAACCCATCTCAAAGCATCAAGATCCTACCTTTCCACCTCTCCGTACGCCACACTTTCTCAACAAGGTCCTTCTCCAGAATCACACCCACCCCATCAGACTTTCCATCCTCTCCTGCATGAATCAGTTTGAACCCATCTCAAAGCATCAAGATCCTACCTTTCCACCTCTCCGTACGCCACACTTTCTCAACAAGGTCCTTCTCCAGAATCACACCCACCCCATCAGACTTTCCATCCTCTCCTGCATGAATCAGTTTGAACCCATCTCAAAGCATCAAGATCCTACCTTTCCACCTCTCCGTACGCCACACTTTCTCAACAAGGTCCTTCTCCAGAATCACACCCACCCATCAGACTTTCCATCCTCTCCTGCATGAATCAGTTTGAACCCATCTCAAAGCATCAAGATCCTACCTTTCCACCTCTCCGTACGCCACACTTTCTCAACAAGGTCCTTCTCCAGAATCACACCCACCCCATCAGACTTTCCATCCTCTCCTGCATGAATCAGTTTGAACCCATCTCAAAGCATCAAGATCCTACCTTTCCACCTCTCCGTACGCCACACTTTCTCAACAAGGTCCTTCTCCAGAATCACACCCACCCCATCAGACTTTCCATCCTCTCCTGCATGAATCAGTTTGAACCCATCTCAAAGCATCAAGATCCTACCTTTCCACCTCTCCGTACGCCACACTTTCTCAACAAGGTCCTTCTCCAGAATCACACCCACCCCATCAGACTTTCCATCCTCTCCTGCATGAATCAGTTTGAACCCATCTCAAAGCATCAAGATCCTACCTTTCCACCTCTCCGTACGCCACACTTTCTCAACAAGGTCCTTCTCCAGAATCACACCCACCCCATCAGACTTTCCATCCTCTCCTGCATGAATCAGTTTGAACCCATCTCAAAGCATCAAGATCCTACCTTTCCACCTCTCCGTACGCCACACTTTCTCAACAAGGTCCTTCTCCAGAATCACACCCACCCCATCAGACTTTCCATCCTCTCCTGCATGAATCAGTTTGAACCCATCTCAAAGCATCAAGATCCTACCTTTCCACCTCTCCGTACGCCACACTTTCTCAACAAGGTCCTTCTCCAGAATCACACCCACCCCATCAGACTTTCCATCCTCTCCTGCATGAATCAGTTTGAACCCATCTCAAAGCATCAAGATCCTACCTTTCCACCTCTCCGTACGCCACACTTTCTCAACAAGGTCCTTCTCCAGAATCACACCCACCCCATCAGACTTTCCATCCTCTCCTGCATGAATCAGTTTGAACCCATCTCAAAGCATCAAGATCCTACCTTTCCACCTCTCCGTACGCCACACTTTCTCAACAAGGTCCTTCTCCAGAATCACACCCACCCCATCAGACTTTCCATCCTCTCCTGCATGAATCAGTTTGAACCCATCTCAAAGCATCAAGATCCTACCTTTCCACCTCTCCGTACGCCACACTTTCTCAACAAGGTCCTTCTCCAGAATCACACCCACCCCATCAGACTTTCCATCCTCTCCTGCATGAATCAGTTTGAACCCATCTCAAAGCATCAAGATCCTACCTTTCCACCTCTCCGTACGCCACACTTTCTCAACAAGGTCCTTCTCCAGAATCTCTCCCTACCCATCAGACTTTCCATCCTCTCCTGCATGAATCAGTTTGAACCCATCTCAAAGCATCAAGATCCTACCTTTCCACCTCTCCGTACGCCACACTTTCTCAACAAGGTCCTTCTCCAGAATCACACCCACCCCATCAGACTTTCCATCCTCTCCTGCATGAATCAGTTTGAACCCATCTCAAAGCATCAAGATCCTACCTTTCCACCTCTCCGTACGCCACACTTTCTCAACAAGGTCCTTCTCCAGAATCACACCCACCCCATCAGACTTTCCATCCTCTCCTGCATGAATCAGTTTGAACCCATCTCAAAGCATCAAGATCCTACCTTTCCACCTCTCCGTACGCCACACTTTCTCAACAAGGTCCTTCTCCAGAATCACACCCACCCCATCAGACTTTCCATCCTCTCCTGCATGAATCAGTTTGAACCCATCTCAAAGCATCAAGATCCTACCTTTCCACCTCTCCGTACGCCACACTTTCTCAACAAGGTCCTTCTCCAGAATCACACCCACCCCATCAGACTTTCCATCCTCTCCTGCATGAATCAGTTTGAACCCATCTCAAAGCATCAAGATCCTACCTTTCCACCTCTCCGTACGCCACACTTTCTCAACAAGGTCCTTCTCCAGAATCACACCCACCCCATCAGACTTTCCATCCTCTCCTGCATGAATCAGTTTGAACCCATCTCAAAGCATCAAGATCCTACCTTTCCACCTCTCCGTACGCCACACTTTCTCAACAAGGTCCTTCTCCAGAATCACACCCACCCCATCAGACTT
Source organism: Prostheceraeus crozeri (assembly GCA_907163375.1). NCBI lineage: Eukaryota > Metazoa > Platyhelminthes > Polycladida > Euryleptidae > Prostheceraeus > Prostheceraeus crozeri. The sequence goes on from CAJQUW010014496.1 coordinate 71,787, forward strand.
TCCATCCTCTCCTGCATGAATCAGTTTGAACCCATCTCAAAGCATCAAGATCCTACCTTTCCACCTCTCCGTACGCCACACTTTCTCAACAAGGTCCTTCTCCAGAATCACACCCACCCCATCAGACTTTCCATCCTCTCCTGCATGAATCAGTTTGAACCCATCTCAAAGCATCAAGATCCTACCTTTCCACCTCTCCGTACGCCACACTTTCTCAACAAGGTCCTTCTCCAGAATCACACCCACCCCATCAGACTTTCCATCCTCTCCTGCATGAATCAGTTTGAACCCATCTCAAAGCATCAAGATCCTACCTTTCCACCTCTCCGTACGCCACACTTTCTCAACAAGGTCCTTCTCCAGAATCACACCCACCCCATCAGACTTTCCATCCTCTCCTGCATGAATCAGTTTGAACCCATCTCAAAGCATCAAGATCCTACCTTTCCACCTCTCCGTACGCCACACTTTCTCAACAAGGTCCTTCTCCAGAATCACACCCACCCCATCAGACTTTCCATCCTCTCCTGCATGAATCAGTTTGAACCCATCTCAAAGCATCAAGATCCTACCTTTCCACCTCTCCGTACGCCACACTTTCTCAACAAGGTCCTTCTCCAGAATCACACCCACCCATCAGACTTTCCATCCTCTCCTGCATGAATCAGTTTGAACCCATCTCAAAGCATCAAGATCCTACCTTTCCACCTCTCCGTACGCCACACTTTCTCAACAAGGTCCTTCTCCAGAATCACACCCACCCCATCAGACTTTCCATCCTCTCCTGCATGAATCAGTTTGAACCCATCTCAAAGCATCAAGATCCTACCTTTCCACCTCTCCGTACGCCACACTTTCTCAACAAGGTCCTTCTCCAGAATCACACCCACCCCATCAGACTTTCCATCCTCTCCTGCATGAATCAGTTTGAACCCATCTCAAAGCATCAAGATCCTACCTTTCCACCTCTCCGTACGCCACACTTTCTCAACAAGGTCCTTCTCCAGAATCACACCCACCCCATCAGACTTTCCATCCTCTCCTGCATGAATCAGTTTGAACCCATCTCAAAGCATCAAGATCCTACCTTTCCACCTCTCCGTACGCCACACTTTCTCAACAAGGTCCTTCTCCAGAATCACACCCACCCCATCAGACTTTCCATCCTCTCCTGCATGAATCAGTTTGAACCCATCTCAAAGCATCAAGATCCTACCTTTCCACCTCTCCGTACGCCACACTTTCTCAACAAGGTCCTTCTCCAGAATCACACCCACCCCATCAGACTTTCCATCCTCTCCTGCATGAATCAGTTTGAACCCATCTCAAAGCATCAAGATCCTACCTTTCCACCTCTCCGTACGCCACACTTTCTCAACAAGGTCCTTCTCCAGAATCACACCCACCCCATCAGACTTTCCATCCTCTCCTGCATGAATCAGTTTGAACCCATCTCAAAGCATCAAGATCCTACCTTTCCACCTCTCCGTACGCCACACTTTCTCAACAAGGTCCTTCTCCAGAATCACACCCACCCCATCAGACTTTCCATCCTCTCCTGCATGAATCAGTTTGAACCCATCTCAAAGCATCAAGATCCTACCTTTCCACCTCTCCGTACGCCACACTTTCTCAACAAGGTCCTTCTCCAGAATCACACCCACCCCATCAGACTTTCCATCCTCTCCTGCATGAATCAGTTTGAACCCATCTCAAAGCATCAAGATCCTACCTTTCCACCTCTCCGTACGCCACACTTTCTCAACAAGGTCCTTCTCCAGAATCACACCCACCCCATCAGACTTTCCATCCTCTCCTGCATGAATCAGTTTGAACCCATCTCAAAGCATCAAGATCCTACCTTTCCACCTCTCCGTACGCCACACTTTCTCAACAAGGTCCTTCTCCAGAATCACACCCACCCCATCAGACTTTCCATCCTCTCCTGCATGAATCAGTTTGAACCCATCTCAAAGCATCAAGATCCTACCTTTCCACCTCTCCGTACGCCACACTTTCTCAACAAGGTCCTTCTCCAGAATCACACCCACCCCATCAGACTTTCCATCCTCTCCTGCATGAATCAGTTTGAACCCATCTCAAAGCATCAAGATCCTACCTTTCCACCTCTCCGTACGCCACACTTTCTCAACAAGGTCCTTCTCCAGAATCACACCCACCCCATCAGACTTTCCATCCTCTCCTGCATGAATCAGTTTGAACCCATCTCAAAGCATCAAGATCCTACCTTTCCACCTCTCCGTACGCCACACTTTCTCAACAAGGTCCTTCTCCAGAATCACACCCACCCCATCAGACTTTCCATCCTCTCCTGCATGAATCAGTTTGAACCCATCTCAAAGCATCAAGATCCTACCTTTCCACCTCTCCGTACGCCACACTTTCTCAACAAGGTCCTTCTCCAGAATCACACCCACCCCATCAGACTTTCCATCCTCTCCTGCATGAATCAGTTTGAACCCATCTCAAAGCATCAAGATCCTACCTTTCCACCTCTCCGTACGCCACACTTTCTCAACAAGGTCCTTCTCCAGAATCACACCCACCCCATCAGACTTTCCATCCTCTCCTGCATGAATCAGTTTGAACCCATCTCAAAGCATCAAGATCCTACCTTTCCACCTCTCCGTACGCCACACTTTCTCAACAAGGTCCTTCTCCAGAATCACACCCACCCCATCAGACTTTCCATCCTCTCCTGTATGAATCAGTTTGAACCCATCTCAAAGCATCAAGATCCTACCTTTCCACCTCTCCGTACGCCACACTTTCTCAACAAGGTCCTTCTCCAGAATCACACCCACCCCATCAGACTTTCCATCCTCTCCTGCATGAATCAGTTTGAACCCATCTCAAAGCATCAAGATCCTACCTTTCCACCTCTCCGTACGCCACACTTTCTCAACAAGGTCCTTCTCCAGAATCACACCCACCCCATCAGACTTTCCATCCTCTCCTGCATGAATCAGTTTGAACCCATCTCAAAGCATCAAGATCCTACCTTTCCACCTCTCCGTACGCCACACTTTCTCAACAAGGTCCTTCTCCAGAATCACACCCACCCCATCAGACTTTCCATCCTCTCCTGCATGAATCAGTTTGAACCCATCTCAAAGCATCAAGATCCTACCTTTCCACCTCTCCGTACGCCACACTTTCTCAACAAGGTCCTTCTCCAGAATCACACCCACCCCATCAGACTTTCCATCCTCTCCTGCATGAATCAGTTTGAACCCATCTCAAAGCATCAAGATCCTACCTTTCCACCTCTCCGTACGCCACACTTTCTCAACAAGGTCCTTCTCCAGAATCACACCCACCCCATCAGACTTTCCATCCTCTCCTGTATGAATCAGTTTGAACCCATCTCAAAGCATCAAGATCCTACCTTTCCACCTCTCCGTACGCCACACTTTCTCAACAAGGTCCTTCTCCAGAATCACACCCACCCCATCAGACTTTCCATCCTCTCCTGCATGAATCAGTTTGAACCCATCTCAAAGCATCAAGATCCTACCTTTCCACCTCTCCGTACGCCACACTTTCTCAACAAGGTCCTTCTCCAGAATCACACCCACCCCATCAGACTTTCCATCCTCTCCTGCATGAATCAGTTTGAACCCATCTCAAAGCATCAAGATCCTACCTTTCCACCTCTCCGTACGCCACACTTTCTCAACAAGGTCCTTCTCCAGAATCACACCCACCCCATCAGACTTTCCATCCTCTCCTGCATGAATCAGTTTGAACCCATCTCAAAGCATCAAGATCCTACCTTTCCACCTCTCCGTACGCCACACTTTCTCAACAAGGTCCTTCTCCAGAATCACACCCACCCCATCAGACTTTCCATCCTCTCCTGCATGAATCAGTTTGAACCCATCTCAAAGCATCAAGATCCTACCTTTCCACCTCTCCGTACGCCACACTTTCTCAACAAGGTCCTTCTCCAGAATCACACCCACCCCATCAGACTTTCCATCCTCTCCTGCATGAATCAGTTTGAACCCATCTCAAAGCATCAAGATCCTACCTTTCCACCTCTCCGTACGCCACACTTTCTCAACAAGGTCCTTCTCCAGAATCACACCCACCCCATCAGACTTTCCATCCTCTCCTGCATGAATCAGTTTGAACCCATCTCAAAGCATCAAGATCCTACCTTTCCACCTCTCCGTACGCCACACTTTCTCAACAAGGTCCTTCTCCAGAATCACACCCACCCCATCAGACTTTCCATCCTCTCCTGCATGAATCAGTTTGAACCCATCTCAAAGCATCAAGATCCTACCTTTCCACCTCTCCGTACGCCACACTTTCTCAACAAGGTCCTTCTCCAGAATCACACCCACCCCATCAGACTTTCCATCCTCTCCTGCATGAATCAGTTTGAACCCATCTCAAAGCATCAAGATCCTACCTTTCCACCTCTCCGTACGCCACACTTTCTCAACAAGGTCCTTCTCCAGAATCACACCCACCCCATCAGACTTTCCATCCTCTCCTGCATGAATCAGTTTGAACCCATCTCAAAGCATCAAGATCCTACCTTTCCACCTCTCCGTACGCCACACTTTCTCAACAAGGTCCTTCTCCAGAATCACACCCACCCCATCAGACTTTCCATCCTCTCCTGCATGAATCAGTTTGAACCCATCTCAAAGCATCAAGATCCTACCTTTCCACCTCTCCGTACGCCACACTTTCTCAACAAGGTCCTTCTCCAGAATCACACCCACCCCATCAGACTTTCCATCCTCTCCTGCATGAATCAGTTTGAACCCATCTCAAAGCATCAAGATCCTACCTTTCCACCTCTCCGTACGCCACACTTTCTCAACAAGGTCCTTCTCCAGAATCACACCCACCCCATCAGACTTTCCATCCTCTCCTGCATGAATCAGTTTGAACCCATCTCAAAGCATCAAGATCCTACCTTTCCACCTCTCCGTACGCCACACTTTCTCAACAAGGTCCTTCTCCAGAATCACACCCACCCCATCAGACTTTCCATCCTCTCCTGCATGAATCAGTTTGAACCCATCTCAAAGCATCAAGATCCTACCTTTCCACCTCTCCGTACGCCACACTTTCTCAACAAGGTCCTTCTCCAGAATCACACCCACCCCATCAGACTTTCCATCCTCTCCTGCATGAATCAGTTTGAACCCATCTCAAAGCATCAAGATCCTACCTTTCCACCTCTCCGTACGCCACACTTTCTCAACAAGGTCCTTCTCCAGAATCACACCCACCCCATCAGACTTTCCATCCTCTCCTGCATGAATCAGTTTGAACCCATCTCAAAGCATCAAGATCCTACCTTTCCACCTCTCCGTACGCCACACTTTCTCAACAAGGTCCTTCTCCAGAATCACACCCACCCCATCAGACTTTCCATCCTCTCCTGCATGAATCAGTTTGAACCCATCTCAAAGCATCAAGATCCTACCTTTCCACCTCTCCGTACGCCACACTTTCTCAACAAGGTCCTTCTCCAGAATCACACCCACCCCATCAGACTTTCCATCCTCTCCTGCATGAATCAGTTTGAACCCATCTCAAAGCATCAAGATCCTACCTTTCCACCTCTCCGTACGCCACACTTTCTCAACAAGGTCCTTCTCCAGAATCACACCCACCCCATCAGACTTTCCATCCTCTCCTGCATGAATCAGTTTGAACCCATCTCAAAGCATCAAGATCCTACCTTTCCACCTCTCCGTACGCCACACTTTCTCAACAAGGTCCTTCTCCAGAATCACACCCACCCCATCAGACTTTCCATCCTCTCCTGCATGAATCAGTTTGAACCCATCTCAAAGCATCAAGATCCTACCTTTCCACCTCTCCGTACGCCACACTTTCTCAACAAGGTCCTTCTCCAGAATCACACCCACCCCATCAGACTTTCCATCCTCTCCTGCATGAATCAGTTTGAACCCATCTCAAAGCATCAAGATCCTACCTTTCCACCTCTCCGTACGCCACACTTTCTCAACAAGGTCCTTCTCCAGAATCACACCCACCCCATCAGACTTTCCATCCTCTCCTGCATGAATCAGTTTGAACCCATCTCAAAGCATCAAGATCCTACCTTTCCACCTCTCCGTACGCCACACTTTCTCAACAAGGTCCTTCTCCAGAATCACACCCACCCCATCAGACTTTCCATCCTCTCCTGCATGAATCAGTTTGAACCCATCTCAAAGCATCAAGATCCTACCTTTCCACCTCTCCGTACGCCACACTTTCTCAACAAGGTCCTTCTCCAGAATCACACCCACCCCATCAGACTTTCCATCCTCTCCTGCATGAATCAGTTTGAACCCATCTCAAAGCATCAAGATCCTACCTTTCCACCTCTCCGTACGCCACACTTTCTCAACAAGGTCCTTCTCCAGAATCACACCCACCCCATCAGACTTTCCATCCTCTCCTGCATGAATCAGTTTGAACCCATCTCAAAGCATCAAGATCCTACCTTTCCACCTCTCCGTACGCCACACTTTCTCAACAAGGTCCTTCTCCAGAATCACACCCACCCCATCAGACTTTCCATCCTCTCCTGCATGAATCAGTTTGAACCCATCTCAAAGCATCAAGATCCTACCTTTCCACCTCTCCGTACGCCACACTTTCTCAACAAGGTCCTTCTCCAGAATCACACCCACCCCATCAGACTTTCCATCCTCTCCTGCATGAATCAGTTTGAACCCATCTCAAAGCATCAAGATCCTACCTTTCCACCTCTCCGTACGCCACACTTTCTCAACAAGGTCCTTCTCCAGAATCACACCCACCCCATCAGACTTTCCATCCTCTCCTGCATGAATCAGTTTGAACCCATCTCAAAGCATCAAGATCCTACCTTTCCACCTCTCCGTACGCCACACTTTCTCAACAAGGTCCTTCTCCAGAATCACACCCACCCCATCAGACTTTCCATCCTCTCCTGCATGAATCAGTTTGAACCCATCTCAAAGCATCAAGATCCTACCTTTCCACCTCTCCGTACGCCACACTTTCTCAACAAGGTCCTTCTCCAGAATCACACCCACCCCATCAGACTTTCCATCCTCTCCTGCATGAATCAGTTTGAACCCATCTCAAAGCATCAAGATCCTACCTTTCCACCTCTCCGTACGCCACACTTTCTCAACAAGGTCCTTCTCCAGAATCACACCCACCCCATCAGACTTTCCATCCTCTCCTGCATGAATCAGTTTGAACCCATCTCAAAGCATCAAGATCCTACCTTTCCACCTCTCCGTACGCCACACTTTCTCAACAAGGTCCTTCTCCAGAATCACACCCACCCCATCAGACTTTCCATCCTCTCCTGCATGAATCAGTTTGAACCCATCTCAAAGCATCAAGATCCTACCTTTCCACCTCTCCGTACGCCACACTTTCTCAACAAGGTCCTTCTCCAGAATCACACCCACCCCATCAGACTTTCCATCCTCTCCTGCATGAATCAGTTTGAACCCATCTCAAAGCATCAAGATCCTACCTTTCCACCTCTCCGTACGCCACACTTTCTCAACAAGGTCCTTCTCCAGAATCACACCCACCCCATCAGACTTTCCATCCTCTCCTGCATGAATCAGTTTGAACCCATCTCAAAGCATCAAGATCCTACCTTTCCACCTCTCCGTACGCCACACTTTCTCAACAAGGTCCTTCTCCAGAATCACACCCACCCCATCAGACTTTCCATCCTCTCCTGCATGAATCAGTTTGAACCCATCTCAAAGCATCAAGATCCTACCTTTCCACCTCTCCGTACGCCACACTTTCTCAACAAGGTCCTTCTCCAGAATCACACCCACCCCATCAGACTTTCCATCCTCTCCTGCATGAATCAGTTTGAACCCATCTCAAAGCATCAAGATCCTACCTTTCCACCTCTCCGTACGCCACACTTTCTCAACAAGGTCCTTCTCCAGAATCACACCCACCCCATCAGACTTTCCATCCTCTCCTGCATGAATCAGTTTGAACCCATCTCAAAGCATCAAGATCCTACCTTTCCACCTCTCCGTACGCCACACTTTCTCAACAAGGTCCTTCTCCAGAATCACACCCACCCCATCAGACTTTCCATCCTCTCCTGCATGAATCAGTTTGAACCCATCTCAAAGCATCAAGATCCTACCTTTCCACCTCTCCGTACGCCACACTTTCTCAACAAGGTCCTTCTCCAGAATCACACCCACCCCATCAGACTTTCCATCCTCTCCTGCATGAATCAGTTTGAACCCATCTCAAAGCATCAAGATCCTACCTTTCCACCTCTCCGTACGCCACACTTTCTCAACAAGGTCCTTCTCCAGAATCACACCCACCCCATCAGACTTTCCATCCTCTCCTGCATGAATCAGTTTGAACCCATCTCAAAGCATCAAGATCCTACCTTTCCACCTCTCCGTACGCCACACTTTCTCAACAAGGTCCTTCTCCAGAATCACACCCACCCCATCAGACTTTCCATCCTCTCCTGCATGAATCAGTTTGAACCCATCTCAAAGCATCAAGATCCTACCTTTCCACCTCTCCGTACGCCACACTTTCTCAACAAGGTCCTTCTCCAGAATCACACCCACCCATCAGACTTTCCATCCTCTCCTGCATGAATCAGTTTGAACCCATCTCAAAGCATCAAGATCCTACCTTTCCACCTCTCCGTACGCCACACTTTCTCAACAAGGTCCTTCTCCAGAATCACACCCACCCCATCAGACTTTCCATCCTCTCCTGCATGAATCAGTTTGAACCCATCTCAAAGCATCAAGATCCTACCTTTCCACCTCTCCGTACGCCACACTTTCTCAACAAGGTCCTTCTCCAGAATCACACCCACCCCATCAGACTTTCCATCCTCTCCTGCATGAATCAGTTTGAACCCATCTCAAAGCATCAAGATCCTACCTTTCCACCTCTCCGTACGCCACACTTTCTCAACAAGGTCCTTCTCCAGAATCACACCCACCCCATCAGACTTTCCATCCTCTCCTGCATGAATCAGTTTGAACCCATCTCAAAGCATCAAGATCCTACCTTTCCACCTCTCCGTACGCCACACTTTCTCAACAAGGTCCTTCTCCAGAATCACACCCACCCCATCAGACTTTCCATCCTCTCCTGCATGAATCAGTTTGAACCCATCTCAAAGCATCAAGATCCTACCTTTCCACCTCTCCGTACGCCACACTTTCTCAACAAGGTCCTTCTCCAGAATCACACCCACCCCATCAGACTTTCCATCCTCTCCTGCATGAATCAGTTTGAACCCATCTCAAAGCATCAAGATCCTACCTTTCCACCTCTCCGTACGCCACACTTTCTCAACAAGGTCCTTCTCCAGAATCACACCCACCCCATCAGACTTTCCATCCTCTCCTGCATGAATCAGTTTGAACCCATCTCAAAGCATCAAGATCCTACCTTTCCACCTCTCCGTACGCCACACTTTCTCAACAAGGTCCTTCTCCAGAATCACACCCACCCCATCAGACTTTCCATCCTCTCCTGCATGAATCAGTTTGAACCCATCTCAAAGCATCAAGATCCTACCTTTCCACCTCTCCGTACGCCACACTTTCTCAACAAGGTCCTTCTCCAGAATCACACCCACCCCATCAGACTTTCCATCCTCTCCTGCATGAATCAGTTTGAACCCATCTCAAAGCATCAAGATCCTACCTTTCCACCTCTCCGTACGCCACACTTTCTCAACAAGGTCCTTCTCCAGAATCACACCCACCCCATCAGACTTTCCATCCTCTCCTGCATGAATCAGTTTGAACCCATCTCAAAGCATCAAGATCCTACCTTTCCACCTCTCCGTACGCCACACTTTCTCAACAAGGTCCTTCTCCAGAATCACACCCACCCCATCAGACTTTCCATCCTCTCCTGCATGAATCAGTTTGAACCCATCTCAAAGCATCAAGATCCTACCTTTCCACCTCTCCGTACGCCACACTTTCTCAACAAGGTCCTTCTCCAGAATCACACCCACCCCATCAGACTTTCCATCCTCTCCTGTATGAATCAGTTTGAACCCATCTCAAAGCATCAAGATCCTACCTTTCCACCTCTCCGTACGCCACACTTTCTCAACAAGGTCCTTCTCCAGAATCACACCCACCCCATCAGACTTTCCATCCTCTCCTGCATGAATCAGTTTGAACCCATCTCAAAGCATCAAGATCCTACCTTTCCACCTCTCCGTACGCCACACTTTCTCAACAAGGTCCTTCTCCAGAATCACACCCACCCCATCAGACTTTCCATCCTCTCCTGCATGAATCAGTTTGAACCCATCTCAAAGCATCAAGATCCTACCTTTCCACCTCTCCGTACGCCACACTTTCTCAACAAGGTCCTTCTCCAGAATCACACCCACCCCATCAGACTTTCCATCCTCTCCTGCATGAATCAGTTTGAACCCATCTCAAAGCATCAAGATCCTACCTTTCCACCTCTCCGTACGCCACACTTTCTCAACAAGGTCCTTCTCCAGAATCACACCCACCCCATCAGACTTTCCATCCTCTCCTGCATGAATCAGTTTGAACCCATCTCAAAGCATCAAGATCCTACCTTTCCACCTCTCCGTACGCCACACTTTCTCAACAAGGTCCTTCTCCAGAATCACACCCACCCCATCAGACTTTCCATCCTCTCCTGCATGAATCAGTTTGAACCCATCTCAAAGCATCAAGATCCTACCTTTCCACCTCTCCGTACGCCACACTTTCTCAACAAGGTCCTTCTCCAGAATCACACCCACCCCATCAGACTTTCCATCCTCTCCTGCATGAATCAGTTTGAACCCATCTCAAAGCATCAAGATCCTACCTTTCCACCTCTCCGTACGCCACACTTTCTCAACAAGGTCCTTCTCCAGAATCACACCCACCCCATCAGACTTTCCATCCTCTCCTGCATGAATCAGTTTGAACCCATCTCAAAGCATCAAGATCCTACCTTTCCACCTCTCCGTACGCCACACTTTCTCAACAAGGTCCTTCTCCAGAATCACACCCACCCCATCAGACTTTCCATCCTCTCCTGCATGAATCAGTTTGAACCCATCTCAAAGCATCAAGATCCTACCTTTCCACCTCTCCGTACGCCACACTTTCTCAACAAGGTCCTTCTCCAGAATCACACCCACCCCATCAGACTTTCCATCCTCTCCTGCATGAATCAGTTTGAACCCATCTCAAAGCATCAAGATCCTACCTTTCCACCTCTCCGTACGCCACACTTTCTCAACAAGGTCCTTCTCCAGAATCACACCCACCCCATCAGACTTTCCATCCTCTCCTGCATGAATCAGTTTGAACCCATCTCAAAGCATCAAGATCCTACCTTTCCACCTCTCCGTACGCCACACTTTCTCAACAAGGTCCTTCTCCAGAATCACACCCACCCCATCAGACTTTCCATCCTCTCCTGCATGAATCAGTTTGAACCCATCTCAAAGCATCAAGATCCTACCTTTCCACCTCTCCGTACGCCACACTTTCTCAACAAGGTCCTTCTCCAGAATCACACCCACCCCATCAGACTTTCCATCCTCTCCTGCATGAATCAGTTTGAACCCATCTCAAAGCATCAAGATCCTACCTTTCCACCTCTCCGTACGCCACACTTTCTCAACAAGGTCCTTCTCCAGAATCACACCCACCCCATCAGACTTTCCATCCTCTCCTGCATGAATCAGTTTGAACCCATCTCAAAGCATCAAGATCCTACCTTTCCACCTCTCCGTACGCCACACTTTCTCAACAAGGTCCTTCTCCAGAATCACACCCACCCCATCAGACTTTCCATCCTCTCCTGCATGAATCAGTTTGAACCCATCTCAAAGCATCAAGATCCTACCTTTCCACCTCTCCGTACGCCACACTTTCTCAACAAGGTCCTTCTCCAGAATCACACCCACCCCATCAGACTTTCCATCCTCTCCTGCATGAATCAGTTTGAACCCATCTCAAAGCATCAAGATCCTACCTTTCCACCTCTCCGTACGCCACACTTTCTCAACAAGGTCCTTCTCCAGAATCACACCCACCCCATCAGACTTTCCATCCTCTCCTGCATGAATCAGTTTGAACCCATCTCAAAGCATCAAGATCCTACCTTTCCACCTCTCCGTACGCCACACTTTCTCAACAAGGTCCTTCTCCAGAATCACACCCACCCCATCAGACTTTCCATCCTCTCCTGCATGAATCAGTTTGAACCCATCTCAAAGCATCAAGATCCTACCTTTCCACCTCTCCGTACGCCACACTTTCTCAACAAGGTCCTTCTCCAGAATCACACCCACCCCATCAGACTTTCCATCCTCTCCTGCATGAATCAGTTTGAACCCATCTCAAAGCATCAAGATCCTACCTTTCCACCTCTCCGTACGCCACACTTTCTCAACAAGGTCCTTCTCCAGAATCACACCCACCCCATCAGACTTTCCATCCTCTCCTGCATGAATCAGTTTGAACCCATCTCAAAGCATCAAGATCCTACCTTTCCACCTCTCCGTACGCCACACTTTCTCAACAAGGTCCTTCTCCAGAATCACACCCACCCCATCAGACTTTCCATCCTCTCCTGCATGAATCAGTTTGAACCCATCTCAAAGCATCAAGATCCTACCTTTCCACCTCTCCGTACGCCACACTTTCTCAACAAGGTCCTTCTCCAGAATCACACCCACCCCATCAGACTTTCCATCCTCTCCTGTATGAATCAGTTTGAACCCATCTCAAAGCATCAAGATCCTACCTTTCCACCTCTCCGTACGCCACACTTTCTCAACAAGGTCCTTCTCCAGAATCACACCCACCCCATCAGACTTTCCATCCTCTCCTGCATGAATCAGTTTGAACCCATCTCAAAGCATCAAGATCCTACCTTTCCACCTCTCCGTACGCCACACTTTCTCAACAAGGTCCTTCTCCAGAATCACACCCACCCCATCAGACTTTCCATCCTCTCCTGCATGAATCAGTTTGAACCCATCTCAAAGCATCAAGATCCTACCTTTCCACCTCTCCGTACGCCACACTTTCTCAACAAGGTCCTTCTCCAGAATCACACCCACCCCATCAGACTTTCCATCCTCTCCTGCATGAATCAGTTTGAACCCATCTCAAAGCATCAAGATCCTACCTTTCCACCTCTCCGTACGCCACACTTTCTCAACAAGGTCCTTCTCCAGAATCACACCCACCCCATCAGACTTTCCATCCTCTCCTGCATGAATCAGTTTGAACCCATCTCAAAGCATCAAGATCCTACCTTTCCACCTCTCCGTACGCCACACTTTCTCAACAAGGTCCTTCTCCAGAATCACACCCACCCCATCAGACTTTCCATCCTCTCCTGCATGAATCAGTTTGAACCCATCTCAAAGCATCAAGATCCTACCTTTCCACCTCTCCGTACGCCACACTTTCTCAACAAGGTCCTTCTCCAGAATCACACCCACCCCATCAGACTTTCCATCCTCTCCTGCATGAATCAGTTTGAACCCATCTCAAAGCATCAAGATCCTACCTTTCCACCTCTCCGTACGCCACACTTTCTCAACAAGGTCCTTCTCCAGAATCACACCCACCCCATCAGACTTTCCATCCTCTCCTGCATGAATCAGTTTGAACCCATCTCAAAGCATCAAGATCCTACCTTTCCACCTCTCCGTACGCCACACTTTCTCAACAAGGTCCTTCTCCAGAATCACACCCACCCCATCAGACTTTCCATCCTCTCCTGCATGAATCAGTTTGAACCCATCTCAAAGCATCAAGATCCTACCTTTCCACCTCTCCGTACGCCACACTTTCTCAACAAGGTCCTTCTCCAGAATCACACCCACCCCATCAGACTTTCCATCCTCTCCTGCATGAATCAGTTTGAACCCATCTCAAAGCATCAAGATCCTACCTTTCCACCTCTCCGTACGCCACACTTTCTCAACAAGGTCCTTCTCCAGAATCACACCCACCCCATCAGACTTTCCATCCTCTCCTGCATGAATCAGTTTGAACCCATCTCAAAGCATCAAGATCCTACCTTTCCACCTCTCCGTACGCCACACTTTCTCAACAAGGTCCTTCTCCAGAATCACACCCACCCCATCAGACTTTCCATCCTCTCCTGCATGAATCAGTTTGAACCCATCTCAAAGCATCAAGATCCTACCTTTCCACCTCTCCGTACGCCACACTTTCTCAACAAGGTCCTTCTCCAGAATCACACCCACCCCATCAGACTTTCCATCCTCTCCTGCATGAATCAGTTTGAACCCATCTCAAAGCATCAAGATCCTACCTTTCCACCTCTCCGTACGCCACACTTTCTCAACAAGGTCCTTCTCCAGAATCACACCCACCCCATCAGACTTTCCATCCTCTCCTGCATGAATCAGTTTGAACCCATCTCAAAGCATCAAGATCCTACCTTTCCACCTCTCCGTACGCCACACTTTCTCAACAAGGTCCTTCTCCAGAATCACACCCACCCCATCAGACTTTCCATCCTCTCCTGCATGAATCAGTTTGAACCCATCTCAAAGCATCAAGATCCTACCTTTCCACCTCTCCGTACGCCACACTTTCTCAACAAGGTCCTTCTCCAGAATCACACCCACCCCATCAGACTTTCCATCCTCTCCTGCATGAATCAGTTTGAACCCATCTCAAAGCATCAAGATCCTACCTTTCCACCTCTCCGTACGCCACACTTTCTCAACAAGGTCCTTCTCCAGAATCACACCCACCCCATCAGACTTTCCATCCTCTCCTGCATGAATCAGTTTGAACCCATCTCAAAGCATCAAGATCCTACCTTTCCACCTCTCCGTACGCCACACTTTCTCAACAAGGTCCTTCTCCAGAATCACACCCACCCCATCAGACTTTCCATCCTCTCCTGCATGAATCAGTTTGAACCCATCTCAAAGCATCAAGATCCTACCTTTCCACCTCTCCGTACGCCACACTTTCTCAACAAGGTCCTTCTCCAGAATCACACCCACCCCATCAGACTTTCCATCCTCTCCTGCATGAATCAGTTTGAACCCATCTCAAAGCATCAAGATCCTACCTTTCCACCTCTCCGTACGCCACACTTTCTCAACAAGGTCCTTCTCCAGAATCACACCCACCCCATCAGACTTTCCATCCTCTCCTGCATGAATCAGTTTGAACCCATCTCAAAGCATCAAGATCCTACCTTTCCACCTCTCCGTACGCCACACTTTCTCAACAAGGTCCTTCTCCAGAATCACACCCACCCCATCAGACTTTCCATCCTCTCCTGTATGAATCAGTTTGAACCCATCTCAAAGCATCAAGATCCTACCTTTCCACCTCTCCGTACGCCACACTTTCTCAACAAGGTCCTTCTCCAGAATCACACCCACCCCATCAGACTTTCCATCCTCTCCTGCATGAATCAGTTTGAACCCATCTCAAAGCATCAAGATCCTACCTTTCCACCTCTCCGTACGCCACACTTTCTCAACAAGGTCCTTCTCCAGAATCACACCCACCCCATCAGACTTTCCATCCTCTCCTGCATGAATCAGTTTGAACCCATCTCAAAGCATCAAGATCCTACCTTTCCACCTCTCCGTACGCCACACTTTCTCAACAAGGTCCTTCTCCAGAATCACACCCACCCCATCAGACTTTCCATCCTCTCCTGCATGAATCAGTTTGAACCCATCTCAAAGCATCAAGATCCTACCTTTCCACCTCTCCGTACGCCACACTTTCTCAACAAGGTCCTTCTCCAGAATCACACCCACCCCATCAGACTTTCCATCCTCTCCTGCATGAATCAGTTTGAACCCATCTCAAAGCATCAAGATCCTACCTTTCCACCTCTCCGTACGCCACACTTTCTCAACAAGGTCCTTCTCCAGAATCACACCCACCCCATCAGACTTTCCATCCTCTCCTGCATGAATCAGTTTGAACCCATCTCAAAGCATCAAGATCCTACCTTTCCACCTCTCCGTACGCCACACTTTCTCAACAAGGTCCTTCTCCAGAATCACACCCACCCCATCAGACTTTCCATCCTCTCCTGCATGAATCAGTTTGAACCCATCTCAAAGCATCAAGATCCTACCTTTCCACCTCTCCGTACGCCACACTTTCTCAACAAGGTCCTTCTCCAGAATCACACCCACCCCATCAGACTTTCCATCCTCTCCTGCATGAATCAGTTTGAACCCATCTCAAAGCATCAAGATCCTACCTTTCCACCTCTCCGTACGCCACACTTTCTCAACAAGGTCCTTCTCCAGAATCACACCCACCCCATCAGACTTTCCATCCTCTCCTGCATGAATCAGTTTGAACCCATCTCAAAGCATCAAGATCCTACCTTTCCACCTCTCCGTACGCCACACTTTCTCAACAAGGTCCTTCTCCAGAATCACACCCACCCCATCAGACTTTCCATCCTCTCCTGCATGAATCAGTTTGAACCCATCTCAAAGCATCAAGATCCTACCTTTCCACCTCTCCGTACGCCACACTTTCTCAACAAGGTCCTTCTCCAGAATCACACCCACCCCATCAGACTTTCCATCCTCTCCTGCATGAATCAGTTTGAACCCATCTCAAAGCATCAAGATCCTACCTTTCCACCTCTCCGTACGCCACACTTTCTCAACAAGGTCCTTCTCCAGAATCACACCCACCCCATCAGACTTTCCATCCTCTCCTGCATGAATCAGTTTGAACCCATCTCAAAGCATCAAGATCCTACCTTTCCACCTCTCCGTACGCCACACTTTCTCAACAAGGTCCTTCTCCAGAATCACACCCACCCCATCAGACTTTCCATCCTCTCCTGCATGAATCAGTTTGAACCCATCTCAAAGCATCAAGATCCTACCTTTCCACCTCTCCGTACGCCACACTTTCTCAACAAGGTCCTTCTCCAGAATCACACCCACCCCATCAGACTTTCCATCCTCTCCTGCATGAATCAGTTTGAACCCATCTCAAAGCATCAAGATCCTACCTTTCCACCTCTCCGTACGCCACACTTTCTCAACAAGGTCCTTCTCCAGAATCACACCCACCCCATCAGACTTTCCATCCTCTCCTGCATGAATCAGTTTGAACCCATCTCAAAGCATCAAGATCCTACCTTTCCACCTCTCCGTACGCCACACTTTCTCAACAAGGTCCTTCTCCAGAATCACACCCACCCCATCAGACTTTCCATCCTCTCCTGCATGAATCAGTTTGAACCCATCTCAAAGCATCAAGATCCTACCTTTCCACCTCTCCGTACGCCACACTTTCTCAACAAGGTCCTTCTCCAGAATCACACCCACCCCATCAGACTTTCCATCCTCTCCTGCATGAATCAGTTTGAACCCATCTCAAAGCATCAAGATCCTACCTTTCCACCTCTCCGTACGCCACACTTTCTCAACAAGGTCCTTCTCCAGAATCACACCCACCCCATCAGACTTTCCATCCTCTCCTGCATGAATCAGTTTGAACCCATCTCAAAGCATCAAGATCCTACCTTTCCACCTCTCCGTACGCCACACTTTCTCAACAAGGTCCTTCTCCAGAATCACACCCACCCCATCAGACTTTCCATCCTCTCCTGCATGAATCAGTTTGAACCCATCTCAAAGCATCAAGATCCTACCTTTCCACCTCTCCGTACGCCACACTTTCTCAACAAGGTCCTTCTCCAGAATCACACCCACCCCATCAGACTTTCCATCCTCTCCTGCATGAATCAGTTTGAACCCATCTCAAAGCATCAAGATCCTACCTTTCCACCTCTCCGTACGCCACACTTTCTCAACAAGGTCCTTCTCCAGAATCACACCCACCCCATCAGACTTTCCATCCTCTCCTGCATGAATCAGTTTGAACCCATCTCAAAGCATCAAGATCCTACCTTTCCACCTCTCCGTACGCCACACTTTCTCAACAAGGTCCTTCTCCAGAATCACACCCACCCCATCAGACTTTCCATCCTCTCCTGCATGAATCAGTTTGAACCCATCTCAAAGCATCAAGATCCTACCTTTCCACCTCTCCGTACGCCACACTTTCTCAACAAGGTCCTTCTCCAGAATCACACCCACCCCATCAGACTTTCCATCCTCTCCTGCATGAATCAGTTTGAACCCATCTCAAAGCATCAAGATCCTACCTTTCCACCTCTCCGTACGCCACACTTTCTCAACAAGGTCCTTCTCCAGAATCACACCCACCCCATCAGACTTTCCATCCTCTCCTGCATGAATCAGTTTGAACCCATCTCAAAGCATCAAGATCCTACCTTTCCACCTCTCCGTACGCCACACTTTCTCAACAAGGTCCTTCTCCAGAATCACACCCACCCCATCAGACTTTCCATCCTCTCCTGCATGAATCAGTTTGAACCCATCTCAAAGCATCAAGATCCTACCTTTCCACCTCTCCGTACGCCACACTTTCTCAACAAGGTCCTTCTCCAGAATCACACCCACCCCATCAGACTTTCCATCCTCTCCTGCATGAATCAGTTTGAACCCATCTCAAAGCATCAAGATCCTACCTTTCCACCTCTCCGTACGCCACACTTTCTCAACAAGGTCCTTCTCCAGAATCACACCCTCCCCTACAGACTTTCCATCCTCTCCTGCATGAATCAGTTTGAACCCATCTCAAAGCATCAAGATCCTACCTTTCCACCTCTCCGTACGCCACACTTTCTCAACAAGGTCCTTCTCCAGAATCACACCCACCCCATCAGACTTTCCATCCTCTCCTGCATGAATCAGTTTGAACCCATCTCAAAGCATCAAGATCCTACCTTTCCACCTCTCCGTACGCCACACTTTCTCAACAAGGTCCTTCTCCAGAATCACACCCACCCCATCAGACTTTCCATCCTCTCCTGCATGAATCAGTTTGAACCCATCTCAAAGCATCAAGATCCTACCTTTCCACCTCTCCGTACGCCACACTTTCTCAACAAGGTCCTTCTCCAGAATCACACCCACCCCATCAGACTTTCCATCCTCTCCTGCATGAATCAGTTTGAACCCATCTCAAAGCATCAAGATCCTACCTTTCCACCTCTCCGTACGCCACACTTTCTCAACAAGGTCCTTCTCCAGAATCACACCCACCCCATCAGACTTTCCATCCTCTCCTGCATGAATCAGTTTGAACCCATCTCAAAGCATCAAGATCCTACCTTTCCACCTCTCCGTACGCCACACTTTCTCAACAAGGTCCTTCTCCAGAATCACACCCACCCCATCAGACTTTCCATCCTCTCCTGCATGAATCAGTTTGAACCCATCTCAAAGCATCAAGATCCTACCTTTCCACCTCTCCGTACGCCACACTTTCTCAACAAGGTCCTTCTCCAGAATCACACCCACCCCATCAGACTTTCCATCCTCTCCTGCATGAATCAGTTTGAACCCATCTCAAAGCATCAAGATCCTACCTTTCCACCTCTCCGTACGCCACACTTTCTCAACAAGGTCCTTCTCCAGAATCACACCCACCCCATCAGACTTTCCATCCTCTCCTGCATGAATCAGTTTGAACCCATCTCAAAGCATCAAGATCCTACCTTTCCACCTCTCCGTACGCCACACTTTCTCAACAAGGTCCTTCTCCAGAATCACACCCACCCCATCAGACTTTCCATCCTCTCCTGCATGAATCAGTTTGAACCCATCTCAAAGCATCAAGATCCTACCTTTCCACCTCTCCGTACGCCACACTTTCTCAACAAGGTCCTTCTCCAGAATCACACCCACCCCATCAGACTTTCCATCCTCTCCTGCATGAATCAGTTTGAACCCATCTCAAAGCATCAAGATCCTACCTTTCCACCTCTCCGTACGCCACACTTTCTCAACAAGGTCCTTCTCCAGAATCACACCCACCCCATCAGACTTTCCATCCTCTCCTGCATGAATCAGTTTGAACCCATCTCAAAGCATCAAGATCCTACCTTTCCACCTCTCCGTACGCCACACTTTCTCAACAAGGTCCTTCTCCAGAATCACACCCACCCCATCAGACTTTCCATCCTCTCCTGCATGAATCAGTTTGAACCCATCTCAAAGCATCAAGATCCTACCTTTCCACCTCTCCGTACGCCACACTTTCTCAACAAGGTCCTTCTCCAGAATCACACCCACCCCATCAGACTTTCCATCCTCTCCTGCATGAATCAGTTTGAACCCATCTCAAAGCATCAAGATCCTACCTTTCCACCTCTCCGTACGCCACACTTTCTCAACAAGGTCCTTCTCCAGAATCACACCCACCCCATCAGACTTTCCATCCTCTCCTGCATGAATCAGTTTGAACCCATCTCAAAGCATCAAGATCCTACCTTTCCACCTCTCCGTACGCCACACTTTCTCAACAAGGTCCTTCTCCAGAATCACACCCACCCCATCAGACTTTCCATCCTCTCCTGCATGAATCAGTTTGAACCCATCTCAAAGCATCAAGATCCTACCTTTCCACCTCTCCGTACGCCACACTTTCTCAACAAGGTCCTTCTCCAGAATCACACCCACCCCATCAGACTTTCCATCCTCTCCTGCATGAATCAGTTTGAACCCATCTCAAAGCATCAAGATCCTACCTTTCCACCTCTCCGTACGCCACACTTTCTCAACAAGGTCCTTCTCCAGAATCACACCCACCCCATCAGACTTTCCATCCTCTCCTGCATGAATCAGTTTGAACCCATCTCAAAGCATCAAGATCCTACCTTTCCACCTCTCCGTACGCCACACTTTCTCAACAAGGTCCTTCTCCAGAATCACACCCACCCCATCAGACTTTCCATCCTCTCCTGCATGAATCAGTTTGAACCCATCTCAAAGCATCAAGATCCTACCTTTCCACCTCTCCGTACGCCACACTTTCTCAACAAGGTCCTTCTCCAGTATCACACACACCATCAGACTTTCCATCCTCTCCTGCATGAATCAGTTTGAACCCATCTCAAAGCATCAAGATCCTACCTTTCCACCTCTCCGTACGCCACACTTTCTCAACAAGATCCTTCTCCAGAATCACACCACCCCATCAGACTAACCATCCTCTCCTGCATGAATCAGTTTGAACCCATCTCAAAGCATCAAGATCCTACCTTTCCACCTCTCCGTACGCCACACTTTCTCAACAAGGTCCTTCTCCAGAATCACACCCACCCCATCAGACTTTCCATCCTCTCCTGCATGAATCAGTTTGAACCCATCTCAAAGCATCAAGATCCTACCTTTCCACCTCTCCGTACGCCACACTTTCTCAACAAGGTCCTTCTCCAGAATCACACCCACCCCATCAGACTTTCCATCCTCTCCTGCATGAATCAGTTTGAACCCATCTCAAAGCATCAAGATCCTACCTTTCCACCTCTCCGTACGCCACACTTTCTCAACAAGGTCCTTCTCCAGAATCACACCCACCCCATCAGACTTTCCATCCTCTCCTGCATGAATCAGTTTGAACCCATCTCAAAGCATCAAGATCCTACCTTTCCACCTCTCCGTACGCCACACTTTCTCAACAAGGTCCTTCTCCAGAATCACACCCACCCCATCAGACTTTCCATCCTCTCCTGCATGAATCAGTTTGAACCCATCTCAAAGCATCAAGATCCTACCTTTCCACCTCTCCGTACGCCACACTTTCTCAACAAGGTCCTTCTCCAGAATCACACCCACCCCATCAGACTTTCCATCCTCTCCTGCATGAATCAGTTTGAACCCATCTCAAAGCATCAAGATCCTACCTTTCCACCTCTCCGTACGCCACACTTTCTCAACAAGGTCCTTCTCCAGAATCACACCCACCCCATCAGACTTTCCATCCTCTCCTGCATGAATCAGTTTGAACCCATCTCAAAGCATCAAGATCCTACCTTTCCACCTCTCCGTACGCCACACTTTCTCAACAAGGTCCTTCTCCAGAATCACACCCACCCATCAGACTTTCCATCCTCTCCTGCATGAATCAGTTTGAACCCATCTCAAAGCATCAAGATCCTACCTTTCCACCTCTCCGTACGCCACACTTTCTCAACAAGGTCCTTCTCCAGAATCACACCCACCCCATCAGACTTTCCATCCTCTCCTGCATGAATCAGTTTGAACCCATCTCAAAGCATCAAGATCCTACCTTTCCACCTCTCCGTACGCCACACTTTCTCAACAAGGTCCTTCTCCAGAATCACACCCACCCCATCAGACTTTCCATCCTCTCCTGCATGAATCAGTTTGAACCCATCTCAAAGCATCAAGATCCTACCTTTCCACCTCTCCGTACGCCACACTTTCTCAACAAGGTCCTTCTCCAGAATCACACCCACCCCATCAGACTTTCCATCCTCTCCTGCATGAATCAGTTTGAACCCATCTCAAAGCATCAAGATCCTACCTTTCCACCTCTCCGTACGCCACACTTTCTCAACAAGGTCCTTCTCCAGAATCACACCCACCCCATCAGACTTTCCATCCTCTCCTGCATGAATCAGTTTGAACCCATCTCAAAGCATCAAGATCCTACCTTTCCACCTCTCCGTACGCCACACTTTCTCAACAAGGTCCTTCTCCAGAATCACACCCACCCCATCAGACTTTCCATCCTCTCCTGCATGAATCAGTTTGAACCCATCTCAAAGCATCAAGATCCTACCTTTCCACCTCTCCGTACGCCACACTTTCTCAACAAGGTCCTTCTCCAGAATCACACCCACCCCATCAGACTTTCCATCCTCTCCTGCATGAATCAGTTTGAACCCATCTCAAAGCATCAAGATCCTACCTTTCCACCTCTCCGTACGCCACACTTTCTCAACAAGGTCCTTCTCCAGAATCACACCCACCCCATCAGACTTTCCATCCTCTCCTGCATGAATCAGTTTGAACCCATCTCAAAGCATCAAGATCCTACCTTTCCACCTCTCCGTACGCCACACTTTCTCAACAAGGTCCTTCTCCAGAATCACACCCACCCCATCAGACTTTCCATCCTCTCCTGCATGAATCAGTTTGAACCCATCTCAAAGCATCAAGATCCTACCTTTCCACCTCTCCGTACGCCACACTTTCTCAACAAGGTCCTTCTCCAGAATCACACCCACCCCATCAGACTTTCCATCCTCTCCTGCATGAATCAGTTTGAACCCATCTCAAAGCATCAAGATCCTACCTTTCCACCTCTCCGTACGCCACACTTTCTCAACAAGGTCCTTCTCCAGAATCACACCCACCCATCAGACTTTCCATCCTCTCCTGCATGAATCAGTTTGAACCCATCTCAAAGCATCAAGATCCTACCTTTCCACCTCTCCGTACGCCACACTTTCTCAACAAGGTCCTTCTCCAGAATCACACCCACCCCATCAGACTTTCCATCCTCTCCTGCATGAATCAGTTTGAACCCATCTCAAAGCATCAAGATCCTACCTTTCCACCTCTCCGTACGCCACACTTTCTCAACAAGGTCCTTCTCCAGAATCACACCCACCCCATCAGACTTTCCATCCTCTCCTGCATGAATCAGTTTGAACCCATCTCAAAGCATCAAGATCCTACCTTTCCACCTCTCCGTACGCCACACTTTCTCAACAAGGTCCTTCTCCAGAATCACACCCACCCCATCAGACTTTCCATCCTCTCCTGCATGAATCAGTTTGAACCCATCTCAAAGCATCAAGATCCTACCTTTCCACCTCTCCGTACGCCACACTTTCTCAACAAGGTCCTTCTCCAGAATCACACCCACCCCATCAGACTTTCCATCCTCTCCTGCATGAATCAGTTTAAACCAACTCAAAGCATCAAGATCCTACCTTTCCACCTCTCCGTACGCCACACTTTCTCAACAAGGTCCTTCTCCAGAATCACACCCACCCCATCAGACTTTCCATCCTCTCCTGCATGAATCAGTTTGAACCCATCTCAAAGCATCAAGATCCTACCTTTCCACCTCTCCGTACGCCACACTTTCTCAACAAGGTCCTTCTCCAGAATCACACCCACCCCATCAGACTTTCCATCCTCTCCTGCATGAATCAGTTTGAACCCATCTCAAAGCATCAAGATCCTACCTTTCCACCTCTCCGTACGCCACACTTTCTCAACAAGGTCCTTCTCCAGAATCACACCCACCCCATCAGACTTTCCATCCTCTCCTGCATGAATCAGTTTGAACCCATCTCAAAGCATCAAGATCCTACCTTTCCACCTCTCCGTACGCCACACTTTCTCAACAAGGTCCTTCTCCAGAATCACACCCACCCCATCAGACTTTCCATCCTCTCCTGCATGAATCAGTTTGAACCCATCTCAAAGCATCAAGATCCTACCTTTCCACCTCTCCGTACGCCACACTTTCTCAACAAGGTCCTTCTCCAGAATCACACCCACCCATCAGACTGTCCATCCTCTCCTGCATGAATCAGTTTGAACCCATCTCAAAGCATCAAGATCCTACCTTTCCACCTCTCCGTACGCCACACTTTCTCAACAAGGTCCTTCTCCAGAATCACACCCACCCCATCAGACTTTCCATCCTCTCCTGCATGAATCAGTTTGAACCCATCTCAAAGCATCAAGATCCTACCTTTCCACCTCTCCGTACGCCACACTTTCTCAACAAGGTCCTTCTCCAGAATCACACCCACCCCATCAGACTTTCCATCCTCTCCTGCATGAATCAGTTTGAACCCATCTCAAAGCATCAAGATCCTACCTTTCCACCTCTCCGTACGCCACACTTTCTCAACAAGGTCCTTCTCCAGAATCACACCCACCCCATCAGACTTTCCATCCTCTCCTGCATGAATCAGTTTGAACCCATCTCAAAGCATCAAGATCCTACCTTTCCACCTCTCCGTACGCCACACTTTCTCAACAAGGTCCTTCTCCAGAATCACACCCACCCCATCAGACTTTCCATCCTCTCCTGCATGAATCAGTTTGAACCCATCTCAAAGCATCAAGATCCTACCTTTCCACCTCTCCGTACGCCACACTTTCTCAACAAGGTCCTTCTCCAGAATCACACCCACCCCATCAGACTTTCCATCCTCTCCTGCATGAATCAGTTTGAACCCATCTCAAAGCATCAAGATCCTACCTTTCCACCTCTCCGTACGCCACACTTTCTCAACAAGGTCCTTCTCCAGAATCACACCCACCCCATCAGACTTTCCATCCTCTCCTGCATGAATCAGTTTGAACCCATCTCAAAGCATCAAGATCCTACCTTTCCACCTCTCCGTACGCCACACTTTCTCAACAAGGTCCTTCTCCAGAATCACACCCACCCCATCAGACTTTCCATCCTCTCCTGCATGAATCAGTTTGAACCCATCTCAAAGCATCAAGATCCTACCTTTCCACCTCTCCGTACGCCACACTTTCTCAACAAGGTCCTTCTCCAGAATCACACCCACCCCATCAGACTTTCCATCCTCTCCTGCATGAATCAGTTTGAACCCATCTCAAAGCATCAAGATCCTACCTTTCCACCTCTCCGTACGCCACACTTTCTCAACAAGGTCCTTCTCCAGAATCACACCCACCCCATCAGACTTTCCATCCTCTCCTGCATGAATCAGTTTGAACCCATCTCAAAGCATCAAGATCCTACCTTTCCACCTCTCCGTACGCCACACTTTCTCAACAAGGTCCTTCTCCAGAATCACACCCACCCCATCAGACTTTCCATCCTCTCCTGCATGAATCAGTTTGAACCCATCTCAAAGCATCAAGATCCTACCTTTCCACCTCTCCGTACGCCACACTTTCTCAACAAGGTCCTTCTCCAGAATCACACCCACCCCATCAGACTTTCCATCCTCTCCTGCATGAATCAGTTTGAACCCATCTCAAAGCATCAAGATCCTACCTTTCCACCTCTCCGTACGCCACACTTTCTCAACAAGGTCCTTCTCCAGAATCACACCCACCCCATCAGACTTTCCATCCTCTCCTGCATGAATCAGTTTGAACCCATCTCAAAGCATCAAGATCCTACCTTTCCACCTCTCCGTACGCCACACTTTCTCAACAAGGTCCTTCTCCAGAATCACACCCACCCCATCAGACTTTCCATCCTCTCCTGCATGAATCAGTTTGAACCCATCTCAAAGCATCAAGATCCTACCTTTCCACCTCTCCGTACGCCACACTTTCTCAACAAGGTCCTTCTCCAGAATCACACCCACCCCATCAGACTTTCCATCCTCTCCTGCATGAATCAGTTTGAACCCATCTCAAAGCATCAAGATCCTACCTTTCCACCTCTCCGTACGCCACACTTTCTCAACAAGGTCCTTCTCCAGAATCACACCCACACCATCAGACTTTCCATCCTCTCCTGCATGAATCAGTTTGAACCCATCTCAAAGCATCAAGATCCTACCTTTCCACCTCTCCGTACGCCACACTTTCTCAACAAGGTCCTTCTCCAGAATCACACCCACCCCATCAGACTTTCCATCCTCTCCTGCATGAATCAGTTTGAACCCATCTCAAAGCATCAAGATCCTACCTTTCCACCTCTCCGTACGCCACACTTTCTCAACAAGGTCCTTCTCCAGAATCACACCCACCCCATCAGACTTTCCATCCTCTCCTGCATGAATCAGTTTGAACCCATCTCAAAGCATCAAGATCCTACCTTTCCACCTCTCCGTACGCCACACTTTCTCAACAAGGTCCTTCTCCAGAATCACACCCACCCCATCAGACTTTCCATCCTCTCCTGCATGAATCAGTTTGAACCCATCTCAAAGCATCAAGATCCTACCTTTCCACCTCTCCGTACGCCACACTTTCTCAACAAGGTCCTTCTCCAGAATCACACCCACCCCATCAGACTTTCCATCCTCTCCTGCATGAATCAGTTTGAACCCATCTCAAAGCATCAAGATCCTACCTTTCCACCTCTCCGTACGCCACACTTTCTCAACAAGGTCCTTCTCCAGAATCACACCCACCCCATCAGACTTTCCATCCTCTCCTGCATGAATCAGTTTGAACCCATCTCAAAGCATCAAGATCCTACCTTTCCACCTCTCCGTACGCCACACTTTCTCAACAAGGTCCTTCTCCAGAATCACACCCACCCCATCAGACTTTCCATCCTCTCCTGCATGAATCAGTTTGAACCCATCTCAAAGCATCAAGATCCTACCTTTCCACCTCTCCGTACGCCACACTTTCTCAACAAGGTCCTTCTCCAGAATCACACCCACCCCATCAGACTTTCCATCCTCTCCTGTATGAATCAGTTTGAACCCATCTCAAAGCATCAAGATCCTACCTTTCCACCTCTCCGTACGCCACACTTTCTCAACAAGGTCCTTCTCCAGAATCACACCCACCCCATCAGACTTTCCATCCTCTCCTGCATGAATCAGTTTGAACCCATCTCAAAGCATCAAGATCCTACCTTTCCACCTCTCCGTACGCCACACTTTCTCAACAAGGTCCTTCTCCAGAATCACACCCACCCCATCAGACTTTCCATCCTCTCCTGCATGAATCAGTTTGAACCCATCTCAAAGCATCAAGATCCTACCTTTCCACCTCTCCGTACGCCACACTTTCTCAACAAGGTCCTTCTCCAGAATCACACCCACCCCATCAGACTTTCCATCCTCTCCTGCATGAATCAGTTTGAACCCATCTCAAAGCATCAAGATCCTACCTTTCCACCTCTCCGTACGCCACACTTTCTCAACAAGGTCCTTCTCCAGAATCACACCCACCCCATCAGACTTTCCATCCTCTCCTGCATGAATCAGTTTGAACCCATCTCAAAGCATCAAGATCCTACCTTTCCACCTCTCCGTACGCCACACTTTCTCAACAAGGTCCTTCTCCAGAATCACACCCACCCCATCAGACTTTCCATCCTCTCCTGCATGAATCAGTTTGAACCCATCTCAAAGCATCAAGATCCTACCTTTCCACCTCTCCGTACGCCACACTTTCTCAACAAGGTCCTTCTCCAGAATCACACCCACCCCATCAGACTTTCCATCCTCTCCTGCATGAATCAGTTTGAACCCATCTCAAAGCATCAAGATCCTACCTTTCCACCTCTCCGTACGCCACACTTTCTCAACAAGGTCCTTCTCCAGAATCACACCCACCCCATCAGACTTTCCATCCTCTCCTGCATGAATCAGTTTGAACCCATCTCAAAGCATCAAGATCCTACCTTTCCACCTCTCCGTACGCCACACTTTCTCAACAAGGTCCTTCTCCAGAATCACACCCACCCCATCAGACTTTCCATCCTCTCCTGCATGAATCAGTTTGAACCCATCTCAAAGCATCAAGATCCTACCTTTCCACCTCTCCGTACGCCACACTTTCTCAACAAGGTCCTTCTCCAGAATCACACCCACCCCATCAGACTTTCCATCCTCTCCTGTATGAATCAGTTTGAACCCATCTCAAAGCATCAAGATCCTACCTTTCCACCTCTCCGTACGCCACACTTTCTCAACAAGGTCCTTCTCCAGAATCACACCCACCCCATCAGACTTTCCATCCTCTCCTGCATGAATCAGTTTGAACCCATCTCAAAGCATCAAGATCCTACCTTTCCACCTCTCCGTACGCCACACTTTCTCAACAAGGTCCTTCTCCAGAATCACACCCAACCCATCAGACTTTCCATCCTCTCCTGCATGAATCAGTTTGAACCCATCTCAAAGCATCAAGATCCTACCTTTCCACCTCTCCGTACGCCACACTTTCTCAACAAGGTCCTTCTCCAGAATCACACCCACCCCATCAGACTTTCCATCCTCTCCTGCATGAATCAGTTTGAACCCATCTCAAAGCATCAAGATCCTACCTTTCCACCTCTCCGTACGCCACACTTTCTCAACAAGGTCCTTCTCCAGAATCACACCCACCCCATCAGACTTTCCATCCTCTCCTGCATGAATCAGTTTGAACCCATCTCAAAGCATCAAGATCCTACCTTTCCACCTCTCCGTACGCCACACTTTCTCAACAAGGTCCTTCTCCAGAATCACACCCACCCCATCAGACTTTCCATCCTCTCCTGCATGAATCAGTTTGAACCCATCTCAAAGCATCAAGATCCTACCTTTCCACCTCTCCGTACGCCACACTTTCTCAACAAGGTCCTTCTCCAGAATCACACCCACCCATCAGACTTTCCATCCTCTCCTGCATGAATCAGTTTGAACCCATCTCAAAGCATCAAGATCCTACCTTTCCACCTCTCCGTACGCCACACTTTCTCAACAAGGTCCTTCTCCAGAATCACACCCACCCCATCAGACTTTCCATCCTCTCCTGCATGAATCAGTTTGAACCCATCTCAAAGCATCAAGATCCTACCTTTCCACCTCTCCGTACGCCACACTTTCTCAACAAGGTCCTTCTCCAGAATCACACCCACCCCATCAGACTTTCCATCCTCTCCTGCATGAATCAGTTTGAACCCATCTCAAAGCATCAAGATCCTACCTTTCCACCTCTCCGTACGCCACACTTTCTCAACAAGGTCCTTCTCCAGAATCACACCCACCCCATCAGACTTTCCATCCTCTCCTGCATGAATCAGTTTGAACCCATCTCAAAGCATCAAGATCCTACCTTTCCACCTCTCCGTACGCCACACTTTCTCAACAAGGTCCTTCTCCAGAATCACACCCACCCCATCAGACTTTCCATCCTCTCCTGCATGAATCAGTTTGAACCCATCTCAAAGCATCAAGATCCTACCTTTCCACCTCTCCGTACGCCACACTTTCTCAACAAGGTCCTTCTCCAGAATCACACCCACCCCATCAGACTTTCCATCCTCTCCTGCATGAATCAGTTTGAACCCATCTCAAAGCATCAAGATCCTACCTTTCCACCTCTCCGTACGCCACACTTTCTCAACAAGGTCCTTCTCCAGAATCACACCCACCCCATCAGACTTTCCATCCTCTCCTGTATGAATCAGTTTGAACCCATCTCAAAGCATCAAGATCCTACCTTTCCACCTCTCCGTACGCCACACTTTCTCAACAAGGTCCTTCTCCAGAATCACACCCACCCCATCAGACTTTCCATCCTCTCCTGCATGAATCAGTTTGAACCCATCTCAAAGCATCAAGATCCTACCTTTCCACCTCTCCGTACGCCACACTTTCTCAACAAGGTCCTTCTCCAGAATCACACCCACCCCATCAGACTTTCCATCCTCTCCTGCATGAATCAGTTTGAACCCATCTCAAAGCATCAAGATCCTACCTTTCCACCTCTCCGTACGCCACACTTTCTCAACAAGGTCCTTCTCCAGAATCACACCCACCCATCAGACTTTCCATCCTCTCCTGCATGAATCAGTTTGAACCCATCTCAAAGCATCAAGATCCTACCTTTCCACTCTCCGTACGCCACACTTTCTCAACAAGGTCCTTCTCCAGAATCACACCCACCCCATCAGACTTTCCATCCTCTCCTGCATGAATCAGTTTGAACCCATCTCAAAGCATCAAGATCCTACCTTTCCACCTCTCCGTACGCCACACTTTCTCAACAAGGTCCTTCTCCAGAATCACACCCACCCCATCAGACTTTCCATCCTCTCCTGCATGAATCAGTTTGAACCCATCTCAAAGCATCAAGATCCTACCTTTCCACCTCTCCGTACGCCACACTTTCTCAACAAGGTCCTTCTCCAGAATCACACCCACCCCATCAGACTTTCCATCCTCTCCTGCATGAATCAGTTTGAACCCATCTCAAAGCATCAAGATCCTACCTTTCCACCTCTCCGTACGCCACACTTTCTCAACAAGGTCCTTCTCCAGAATCACACCCACCCCATCAGACTTTCCATCCTCTCCTGCATGAATCAGTTTGAACCCATCTCAAAGCATCAAGATCCTACCTTTCCACCTCTCCGTACGCCACACTTTCTCAACAAGGTCCTTCTCCAGAATCACACCCACCCCATCAGACTTTCCATCCTCTCCTGCATGAATCAGTTTGAACCCATCTCAAAGCATCAAGATCCTACCTTTCCACCTCTCCGTACGCCACACTTTCTCAACAAGGTCCTTCTCCAGAATCACACCCACCCCATCAGACTTTCCATCCTCTCCTGCATGAATCAGTTTGAACCCATCTCAAAGCATCAAGATCCTACCTTTCCACCTCTCCGTACGCCACACTTTCTCAACAAGGTCCTTCTCCAGAATCACACCCACCCATCAGACTTTCCATCCTCTCCTGCATGAATCAGTTTGAACCCATCTCAAAGCATCAAGATCCTACCTTTCCACCTCTCCGTACGCCACACTTTCTCAACAAGGTCCTTCTCCAGAATCACACCCACCCCATCAGACTTTCCATCCTCTCCTGCATGAATCAGTTTGAACCCATCTCAAAGCATCAAGATCCTACCTTTCCACCTCTCCGTACGCCACACTTTCTCAACAAGGTCCTTCTCCAGAATCACACCCACCCCATCAGACTTTCCATCCTCTCCTGCATGAATCAGTTTGAACCCATCTCAAAGCATCAAGATCCTACCTTTCCACCTCTCCGTACGCCACACTTTCTCAACAAGGTCCTTCTCCAGAATCACACCCACCCCATCAGACTTTCCATCCTCTCCTGCATGAATCAGTTTGAACCCATCTCAAAGCATCAAGATCCTACCTTTCCACCTCTCCGTACGCCACACTTTCTCAACAAGGTCCTTCTCCAGAATCACACCCACCCCATCAGACTTTCCATCCTCTCCTGCATGAATCAGTTTGAACCCATCTCAAAGCATCAAGATCCTACCTTTCCACCTCTCCGTACGCCACACTTTCTCAACAAGGTCCTTCTCCAGAATCACACCCACCCCATCAGACTTTC
Organism: Prostheceraeus crozeri; assembly: GCA_907163375.1. Taxonomy (NCBI): domain Eukaryota; kingdom Metazoa; phylum Platyhelminthes; order Polycladida; family Euryleptidae; genus Prostheceraeus; species Prostheceraeus crozeri. The sequence goes on from CAJQUW010014496.1 coordinate 103,768, forward strand.
CATCCTCTCCTGCATGAATCAGTTTGAACCCATCTCAAAGCATCAAGATCCTACCTTTCCACCTCTCCGTACGCCACACTTTCTCAACAAGGTCCTTCTCCAGAATCACACCCACCCCATCAGACTTTCCATCCTCTCCTGCATGAATCAGTTTGAACCCATCTCAAAGCATCAAGATCCTACCTTTCCACCTCTCCGTACGCCACACTTTCTCAACAAGGTCCTTCTCCAGAATCACACCCACCCCATCAGACTTTCCATCCTCTCCTGCATGAATCAGTTTGAACCCATCTCAAAGCATCAAGATCCTACCTTTCCACCTCTCCGTACGCCACACTTTCTCAACAAGGTCCTTCTCCAGAATCACACCCACCCATCAGACTTTCCATCCTCTCCTGCATGAATCAGTTTGAACCCATCTCAAAGCATCAAGATCCTACCTTTCCACCTCTCCGTACGCCACACTTTCTCAACAAGGTCCTTCTCCAGAATCACACCCACCCCATCAGACTTTCCATCCTCTCCTGCATGAATCAGTTTGAACCCATCTCAAAGCATCAAGATCCTACCTTTCCACCTCTCCGTACGCCACACTTTCTCAACAAGGTCCTTCTCCAGAATCACACCCACCCCATCAGACTTTCCATCCTCTCCTGCATGAATCAGTTTGAACCCATCTCAAAGCATCAAGATCCTACCTTTCCACCTCTCCGTACGCCACACTTTCTCAACAAGGTCCTTCTCCAGAATCACACCCACCCCATCAGACTTTCCATCCTCTCCTGCATGAATCAGTTTGAACCCATCTCAAAGCATCAAGATCCTACCTTTCCACCTCTCCGTACGCCACACTTTCTCAACAAGGTCCTTCTCCAGAATCACACCCACCCCATCAGACTTTCCATCCTCTCCTGCATGAATCAGTTTGAACCCATCTCAAAGCATCAAGATCCTACCTTTCCACCTCTCCGTACGCCACACTTTCTCAACAAGGTCCTTCTCCAGAATCACACCCACCCCATCAGACTTTCCATCCTCTCCTGCATGAATCAGTTTGAACCCATCTCAAAGCATCAAGATCCTACCTTTCCACCTCTCCGTACGCCACACTTTCTCAACAAGGTCCTTCTCCAGAATCACACCCACCCCATCAGACTTTCCATCCTCTCCTGCATGAATCAGTTTGAACCCATCTCAAAGCATCAAGATCCTACCTTTCCACCTCTCCGTACGCCACACTTTCTCAACAAGGTCCTTCTCCAGAATCACACCCACCCCATCAGACTTTCCATCCTCTCCTGCATGAATCAGTTTGAACCCATCTCAAAGCATCAAGATCCTACCTTTCCACCTCTCCGTACGCCACACTTTCTCAACAAGGTCCTTCTCCAGAATCACACCCACCCCATCAGACTTTCCATCCTCTCCTGCATGAATCAGTTTGAACCCATCTCAAAGCATCAAGATCCTACCTTTCCACCTCTCCGTACGCCACACTTTCTCAACAAGGTCCTTCTCCAGAATCACACCCACCCCATCAGACTTTCCATCCTCTCCTGCATGAATCAGTTTGAACCCATCTCAAAGCATCAAGATCCTACCTTTCCACCTCTCCGTACGCCACACTTTCTCAACAAGGTCCTTCTCCAGAATCACACCCACACCATCAGACTTTCCATCCTCTCCTGCATGAATCAGTTTGAACCCATCTCAAAGCATCAAGATCCTACCTTTCCACCTCTCCGTACGCCACACTTTCTCAACAAGGTCCTTCTCCAGAATCACACCCACCCCATCAGACTTTCCATCCTCTCCTGTATGAATCAGTTTGAACCCATCTCAAAGCATCAAGATCCTACCTTTCCACCTCTCCGTACGCCACACTTTCTCAACAAGGTCCTTCTCCAGAATCACACCCACCCCATCAGACTTTCCATCCTCTCCTGCATGAATCAGTTTGAACCCATCTCAAAGCATCAAGATCCTACCTTTCCACCTCTCCGTACGCCACACTTTCTCAACAAGGTCCTTCTCCAGAATCACACCCACCCCATCAGACTTTCCATCCTCTCCTGCATGAATCAGTTTGAACCCATCTCAAAGCATCAAGATCCTACCTTTCCACCTCTCCGTACGCCACACTTTCTCAACAAGGTCCTTCTCCAGAATCACACCCACCCCATCAGACTTTCCATCCTCTCCTGTATGAATCAGTTTGAACCCATCTCAAAGCATCAAGATCCTACCTTTCCACCTCTCCGTACGCCACACTTTCTCAACAAGGTCCTTCTCCAGAATCACACCCACCCCATCAGACTTTCCATCCTCTCCTGCATGAATCAGTTTGAACCCATCTCAAAGCATCAAGATCCTACCTTTCCACCTCTCCGTACGCCACACTTTCTCAACAAGGTCCTTCTCCAGAATCACACCCACCCCATCAGACTTTCCATCCTCTCCTGCATGAATCAGTTTGAACCCATCTCAAAGCATCAAGATCCTACCTTTCCACCTCTCCGTACGCCACACTTTCTCAACAAGGTCCTTCTCCAGAATCACACCCACCCATCAGACTTTCCATCCTCTCCTGCATGAATCAGTTTGAACCCATCTCAAAGCATCAAGATCCTACCTTTCCACCTCTCCGTACGCCACACTTTCTCAACAAGGTCCTTCTCCAGAATCACACCCACCCCATCAGACTTTCCATCCTCTCCTGCATGAATCAGTTTGAACCCATCTCAAAGCATCAAGATCCTACCTTTCCACCTCTCCGTACGCCACACTTTCTCAACAAGGTCCTTCTCCAGAATCACACCCACCCCATCAGACTTTCCATCCTCTCCTGCATGAATCAGTTTGAACCCATCTCAAAGCATCAAGATCCTACCTTTCCACCTCTCCGTACGCCACACTTTCTCAACAAGGTCCTTCTCCAGAATCACACCCACCCCATCAGACTTTCCATCCTCTCCTGCATGAATCAGTTTGAACCCATCTCAAAGCATCAAGATCCTACCTTTCCACCTCTCCGTACGCCACACTTTCTCAACAAGGTCCTTCTCCAGAATCACACCCACCCCATCAGACTTTCCATCCTCTCCTGCATGAATCAGTTTGAACCCATCTCAAAGCATCAAGATCCTACCTTTCCACCTCTCCGTACGCCACACTTTCTCAACAAGGTCCTTCTCCAGAATCACACCCACCCCATCAGACTTTCCATCCTCTCCTGTATGAATCAGTTTGAACCCATCTCAAAGCATCAAGATCCTACCTTTCCACCTCTCCGTACGCCACACTTTCTCAACAAGGTCCTTCTCCAGAATCACACCCACCCCATCAGACTTTCCATCCTCTCCTGTATGAATCAGTTTGAACCCATCTCAAAGCATCAAGATCCTACCTTTCCACCTCTCCGTACGCCACACTTTCTCAACAAGGTCCTTCTCCAGAATCACACCCACCCCATCAGACTTTCCATCCTCTCCTGCATGAATCAGTTTGAACCCATCTCAAAGCATCAAGATCCTACCTTTCCACCTCTCCGTACGCCACACTTTCTCAACAAGGTCCTTCTCCAGAATCACACCCACCCCATCAGACTTTCCATCCTCTCCTGCATGAATCAGTTTGAACCCATCTCAAAGCATCAAGATCCTACCTTTCCACCTCTCCGTACGCCACACTTTCTCAACAAGGTCCTTCTCCAGAATCACACCCACCCCATCAGACTTTCCATCCTCTCCTGCATGAATCAGTTTGAACCCATCTCAAAGCATCAAGATCCTACCTTTCCACCTCTCCGTACGCCACACTTTCTCAACAAGGTCCTTCTCCAGAATCACACCCACCCCATCAGACTTTCCATCCTCTCCTGCATGAATCAGTTTGAACCCATCTCAAAGCATCAAGATCCTACCTTTCCACCTCTCCGTACGCCACACTTTCTCAACAAGGTCCTTCTCCAGAATCACACCCACCCCATCAGACTTTCCATCCTCTCCTGCATGAATCAGTTTGAACCCATCTCAAAGCATCAAGATCCTACCTTTCCACCTCTCCGTACGCCACACTTTCTCAACAAGGTCCTTCTCCAGAATCACACCCACCCCATCAGACTTTCCATCCTCTCCTGTATGAATCAGTTTGAACCCATCTCAAAGCATCAAGATCCTACCTTTCCACCTCTCCGTACGCCACACTTTCTCAACAAGGTCCTTCTCCAGAATCACACCAGTTTGAACCCATCTCAAAGCATCAAGATCCTACCTTTCCACCTCTCCGTACGCCACACTTTCTCAACAAGGTCCTTCTCCAGAATCACACCAGTTTGAACCCATCTCAAAGCATCAAGATCCTACCTTTCCACCTCTCCGTACGCCACACTTTCTCAACAAGGTCCTTCTCCAGAATCACACCAGTTTGAACCCATCTCAAAGCATCAAGATCCTACCTTTCCACCTCTCCGTACGCCACACTTTCTCAACAAGGTCCTTCTCCAGAATCACACCAGTTTGAACCCATCTCCAAGCATCAAGATCCTACCTTTCCACCTCTCCGTACGCCACACTTTCTCAACAAGGTCCTTCTCCAGAATCACACCAGTTTGAACCCATCTCAAAGCATCAAGATCCTACCTTTCCACCTCTCCGTACGCCACACTTTCTCAACAAGGTCCTTCTCCAGAATCACACCAGTTTGAACCCATCTCAAAGCATCAAGATCCTACCTTTCCACCTCTCCGTACGCCACACTTTCTCAACAAGGTCCTTCTCCAGAATCACACCAGTTTGAACCCATCTCAAAGCATCAAGATCCTACCTTTCCACCTCTCCGTACGCCACACTTTCTCAACAAGGTCCTTCTCCAGAATCACACCAGTTTGAACCCATCTCAAAGCATCAAGATCCTACCTTTCCACCTCTCCGTACGCCACACTTTCTCAACAAGGTCCTTCTCCAGAATCACACAGTTTGAACCCATCTCAAAGCATCAAGATCCTACCTTTCCACCTCTCCGTACGCCACACTTTCTCAACAAGGTCCTTCTCCAGAATCACACCAGTTTGAACCCATCTCAAAGCATCAAGATCCTACCTTTCCACCTCTCCGTACGCCACACTTTCTCAACAAGGTCCTTCTCCAGAATCACACCCAGTTTGAACCCATCTCAAAGCATCGAGATCCTACCTTTCCACCTCTCCGTACGCCACACTTTCTCAACAAGGTCCTTCTCCAGAATCACACCAGTTTGAACCCATCTCAAAGCATCAAGATCCTACCTTTCCACCTCTCCGTACGCCACACTTTCTCAACAAGGTCCTTCTCCAGAATCACACCAGTTTGAACCCATCTCAAAGCATCAAGATCCTACCTTTCCACCTCTCCGTACGCCACACTTTCTCAACAAGGTCCTTCTCCAGAATCACACCAGTTTGAACCCATCTCAAAGCATCAAGATCCTACCTTTCCACCTCTCCGTACGCCACACTTTCTCAACAAGATCCTTCACCAGAATCACACCCACCCCATCAGACTTTCCATCCTCTCCTGTATGAATCAGTTTGAACCCATCTCAAAGCATCAAGATCCTACCTTTCCACCTCTCCGTACGCCACACTTTCTCAACAAGGTCCTTCTCCAGAATCACACCCACCCCATCAGACTTTCCATCCTCTCCTGTATGAATCAGTTTGAACCCATCTCAAAGCATCAAGATCGTACCTTTCCACCTCTCCGTACGCCACACTTTCTCAACAAGGTCCTTCTCCAGAATCACACCCACCCCATCAGACTTTCCATCCTCTCCTGCATGAATCAGTTTGAACCCATCTCAAAGCATCAAGATCCTACCTTTCCACCTCTCCGTACGCCACACTTTCTCAACAAGGTCCTTCTCCAGAATCACACCCACCCCATCAGACTTTCCATCCTCTCCTGTATGAATCAGTTTGAACCCATCTCAAAGCATCAAGATCCTACCTTTCCACCTCTCCGTACGCCACACTTTCTCAACAAGGTCCTTCTCCAGAATCACACCCACCCCATCAGACTTTCCATCCTCTCCTGCATGAATCAGTTTGAACCCATCTCAAAGCATCAAGATCCTACCTTTCCACCTCTCCGTACGCCACACTTTCTCAACAAGGTCCTTCTCCAGAATCACACCCACCCCATCAGACTTTCCATCCTCTCCTGCATGAATCAGTTTGAACCCATCTCAAAGCATCAAGATCCTACCTTTCCACCTCTCCGTACGCCACACTTTCTCAACAAGGTCCTTCTCCAGAATCACACCCACCCCATCAGACTTTCCATCCTCTCCTGTATGAATCAGTTTGAACCCATCTCAAAGCATCAAGATCCTACCTTTCCACCTCTCCGTACGCCACACTTTCTCAACAAGGTCCTTCTCCAGAATCACACCCACCCCATCAGACTTTCCATCCTCTCCTGTATGAATCAGTTTGAACCCATCTCAAAGCATCCTGGCTCTATCCGACTTCCACTTCGTTTCCTGTACACACAAAATCTTACACCTTCTCCTCTTCATAAAATCCACTACTTCAGCACTCCTCCCCGACAACGTTCCCACATTCAAAGTCGCCATCCTAATCAGTTTTCTTTCTTCGGATCTTCGCATATTTTTCGCCGATGCCCGGTTTTTCGGCGCGTCGGTTGCCCCGGACGCGGTAGCCTCCACCGATTTATCTTTTACTTGCATGAATCCATAAACGAATGGGTCAGAATACTCCTATACAGCGCTGCCCTGACTGACCTGTTGGAGGTTTTCTGTTAGGGGTTTCTCCCTTAGCCTTTGATTTGCCCCAAGGCGCGGACTAGCCTTTTTCGTTCGAGGCGCCAATCCTGTAGCAGCCTGACATGCAACCGTTGTTGTCTCCCACGGCGCAGCAGGGGTGAAAGGTTTTATGGCGCCTTAGCTCGCCAGGTGATTCCTTCATTGAGCGTACTTGAGGTATTTCTTGAGTGCCCCAGCCACCACCTGGTTGCTTCACCTCGCCCTCTGGAAATCACCGCCGGTTGGTCCGCGGCTACTTATTTAGGCCGAAACCCTTATTCGTAGCGAACCTCTATATCTAGAGGTCTTCCACTATCCGCCACCTGCGGACGCGCTGGGTTGGGGTCGGTCGCCCCAGCTATCCCCAGACTATAGATATACTCGTAGAATAACTAAGATAAAATTAGCACAACCGAATATTCAGAAAAATTTTAATTTCTAAGGTTACTCGTTGGTTATGTCGTGATAAAAAGTTGTTTTATGATTTTTTATGTCTTATGATGAGGTTCTATAAGTCTGTAATTCCTTATTTAATTTACAATCGGTGCCACCCCGGCTCTATGTCTGATGACAGTGATAGGCGGTAAATCCGTCTCTATGTCTGTATTTTTTAGAATCAGTCATGCTATTGTCGCATAATCGTATGACTATGAAGTTCCCACTGCCACTACATAAATCTATTTTTGCGTCTTCATTTTTCACATTTTTAGCCCATTTTGTTGAACATGATCCATGCCCTGATGATAACGACGCTTAGCTGTCAGAATTATGGCAATATCAATAATAACAACATCATTGGTTCAATTCCCAACTAAAAATCATGAACTTTCTAAGTTTCAGTTCAGTTTTGGTCTTAATTGTGACGAATTGCTTATTTTCTCATCATCATTGCTATGACAGCTGATGTGTGATTATGACGACTTGATCCTGTCAATGGGCAATGGTCGTAACCAGGTCGTAGATTCGCAACCGGTAGATTCGAGTCCTATCGGGCACACATTATATGCGTGGAATTTGTTCCATGTTACTGTTAATTCCTTTGTTACTGTTAATAGCTAGGTCTGTATGCAGCATCGTAACATAAGCTGTAAATTAATTCTTCTTGGCTTATTGATCTAAGCTTATTTTTGCAATAATTTCGGACTTTATAGTTCTAGTTTTCATGCATAGACGCAATGAGAACAAGACTTTTCCATAGTTAGATTTAATAGGCCTTCTGCAGCATAAAAGAAAAATTTGTTTAAATTTTGGGCATCGTTTCGGCAAGGTCTGACTGTGATTACAGTAAGCTAATAATTCCTGTAGTATCAGAATTGATACCATGACCATTGGCGGTTTAGTAGTAGTGCTTGAGTAGCATTCACACAGAGCTCACCGTCTCTTTATTCCTCCTCAGGACGTCACTGTCTCTTTATTCCTTCTCAGGACGTCACAGTCTCTTTATTCCTCCTGAGGACGTCGTCTTTTCTTTATTCCTCCTGATGACGTCACTACGATTGCTGAGTCATAGAAATTATATGACTATAAAGATATCGTCGTCTTGCCTTCCGCTGCTTCAGCATATTTCATAAACCTCTTCATGTTCATATATTCCAGAGATTCCGGTTCCTGTGGACATGAAAGTTAGTTCACCGAATGTTCGGGCAGGAGAGAATGTGACAATCACATGCGGTCCTCGTTCTCCCTCCACAACACCTCTGAATATAAGAATAAAGATTGGGAATGATGTTGTTGTAACTGCAAAGACCAACGCTGTCAGACAGACACGGACTCCCGCCTGCTGTAAGAACTTCACGTCACATGTGACGGCTGTCATCAGTGACGGTCGTGTTGTTGTAACTCTCCGCAGCGTCTTTCCCAATTTGGGAGGTAAATGGATCCAATGTCGAGTATTCGCGGTGAGTGTTGACTTCATAGCTTTGATTTTATCCGTTTTATGAATGGAAAATGGAAATACGGACGACGATTTCTTTTCTTCTTCAGGTTGGTCATGAAGGTGTTGACAGAAAGCAGATGAGAGTTTCTTGGCCTTCTGCAATACGACAGCTCAGATTGAGGCCTGAAATACCAACAGAAGGAACGCAGATGGAAATCTCGTGTTCTGTGCACCGATCGTCGGCGGGAAGAGCAGATGAGGTGCCAGAACTTTCAGGTAAGTCAAGGTGAAGGTGATTGATGAAGGTGATCTGCATGCGTGAAATGGAGGATTCCAGAAAGACACAAGAAGTGATTAAATATTTATCCCCTTTAAATGATGGAATCGAATCAATAAAGATAACAATAGATCCGAAGATTCAATGGAAATGGAACTGACAACGCAGTTAGGTCATTCCATTGTGACGAACGGGACAACTTTTGTGGTTTTTATTTTGGTGATTTTTTTGATTTAGTTTTATTGTATAGATAGTTTTTAGAGCTAGTAGAAATGCTCGTGTGAAGTTTCGCTTATTAACTGTTACTCGATTCGCTGCAGAAATTACTGAAAGTTGCGTGACAAACGGGACTGACCGTGACATCACAAAAATCGACCTTCTGTTTGCTCTATACCAGTGGTTCTCAAATTGGGGTCCGCAGTCCTCTTGGGTACCGTGAAATTGACGGTAAGATGTACCATTAAGGTATCTGAACACATTCATCGATGAGAATGAACTTTGCGTCGATAACGATATTCTTGAGGTGATGAAACACCATGTTTCACTTCTAAGCTATTAGCTTGTTAACTTGACATGAGTATGATAGATGTGCCAGTTTATCTTCCTTTTATGGTTACTTTATGCTATGTATGTGCATGTGTCAGAAAGTGTATAATGTATTCATGATTTTCATTATTCTTCAATAAACACTTCATTATTATTATTATTAAGCGAAGAGATTTCTAGGTATTTTCCCGATCTACATGAATTTGAAGAATGCTGTCGTTTCATCAACAAACCGTTTGTGATCTGCCTTCAGAGGAAGGCTTCATTCAAGAACAATTTATAGACTTGGTGGATGATGAAGGTGCAAACTTGTTTTTCGTGAAATGTTTCGCAGTGACTTTTGGATTGAAATGGCTATCCCGATGTCGGAAATAAAGATGACTTTTAATTTGCTGATTCCATTTTCAACCATATATGAGTGTGAGAGAGCGTTTTCAACTCAACTTGCGATGAAAAAAATCTAGAAACAGACTAGATGTGACTCATGACATGAGAGTTACACTTTCCAAAACACAGCCCAAACTGATGGAACTGCTAAAGACAAAGCAGGTGCACCACCCATCTCATTGAACTGACCGTAAAATTGATGACTGTTGAGATTTATCGATTTGGATTAAATAATTGTTCACCAAATATAATGTTTGTTTCACTATCCTTGAAGCTAGCGGGGACCGCGATTCATTGAGAAATAGTTCTGAGACCGTCAACAAATAATTTTTGATAAGTCTGAGAACCACTGCTCTATACTTTCCCTGAGTTGAGTTATGTTATGCCTTTAAAATGTGCATGATTATTTAATTGTTGGTGTCATGTAAAAATCCTATGAGTTTGCAAGGATTAGAATAATTGGATCATGTAGAAATTTTGATGAGAAAGCTGCGTGACGAACTGGACAATCAAAGCAACTATATTCCTATCTTGATTTTTGCATCGCAAAAACGAATGCATGAAGGAGAGTATTCAGAGTTTCAGTATAGCTTCCTTCATCAATTAACGAATCTCAGAAGCGTTTATGGTCTCTTCATCGGTCTCATCGTCCTCTTTCGAAGACTCTGAACGCGAGGCTACATTGTAGGCCTGATTCAACCAGCTACGTCAACCAGCATCTTATGACTCATCAGAATCAGTCATTGATTTTTTCATTCTTTTTGCTTCGGATTATAGCAAAGTATGATCAACTCTTGCTAAAAATATCGCCTAGCCTCACGTGCTTGCGTTTTTTTCACTACAAATTACAAAACTCAATAATGTGCCAAAAGACTAAAAACAGAAAAGAAATTAAATTTTGATTGGTGCAATTTCTTGATAAATATTTCATCAAATCTTGATATCGATATGGAATTATAATCTAGGGATGTTATACTTCTGAAGATCATCTTTAATTGAAAAGTGCGTTTACTTTTATTTTTCAACGATTTTATGGAATGACCCAGTTCTCACAACAAGAACTGATTAAGGAATCAACTACAAGGAGGAAACAATTCATCTAAATAAGAAAGATAGTGAAGAAAATAGCCGACAGTAATAAAAATGCAAGTCAAGCTCTGTTGATTTACCGTGATGTGCAGGAGTGAATCGCGGAGTCCTATCATCATGGCTTGAGTTGGAATCTTATCAGATGACAGAACTCTGCCCGATATGTGAGCCCAAATAAGAAACATGCAATACATGGAAATTACAACATAATTACAAACAAAAGTATAGTTCTCAGTGCGAAGCCATTAGTCGAGCAAATTGTAGAGCGAAATAAGAATTGCCTGTTCAGACATCAAAGTCATTTCTTGAAGCAAACTCATTAGTAATGAGTGAATTATCATAGCGAACGTATTGTGTGATCTGATCAATATACTTATATATCACTCAAGTGAAACTGCATAAGGAACAGTTCGAATAGAACTAGACACAGAATTAAATATTTTGTTTATCTGCTTCGGTTTGCTAGAAGAGTGATTAATACGAAATGGACGGCACATTGAGGAACCTATTAAGTGGGCAAAAAGGAATTCCTAATACCTTACAGAGATAGGGAAAAAGTCGTGCGTCGCTTGCGGATTAATGTGAGTTCCAGCAAAGTGCTTCGATTGCCAAAATTCCTTCAGATTCGAAGAATTCAGATCATTGCCCACAAGTTTTCTCCATAATGTTGGCCATCCGATCATTATTAAAGAAAGTAGCAGGCGTACGAAAATTAGTTCACTTGATGATTCCACATCCTCTCCTCGGCATTGCTCACTGTATAGTGCATACACTGAATCGAAGCCACACATCGATGTGTGTTTTGGTGTGTGCGAAGTGATATCACAGCACGCACGCATCTCTCACTGGCTCTGGTGTCCTTTGCTGACAGCTTATTGTTTGCCATTTCCAATAGCAAGTGATACACGAATTATCCATTCGAGAAGGAGCAAGTTGTCTAATTCTGTGATGTGCCATTTCGATATTAAGGTTACATACAATTCTTCCTTTCTAGGAAACCGAAGCGCGCGCAAATGAATCTAATTCTGTGGAACTAGATAACAATCAGGGGCGGTCGGTTATAATACATGTACGCAGGGTATTCGGTGAAGACCAATCTAATACCTTAAAATATAAGTATTCTACATCGTTTGTACTCTAAATAATGCTAACTACTTTATGAAACACAGCTAGTGCCATCTGTTGTCTTAATTAACTCCGATCATTGCCTGATAAGCAGAAATTGAAAATTTCTACTGGTGATTCCCTTTCACTTTCTCAACCGCCAATCAGATTCGACCGGTTTTTCGGCAGGATAGGTGGCGGTTGATAATCTTCTCGAGGGGAAACAGCAATACGGCAACATGGCTAATACAGGGTGTCCATAAAGAAACCGGACGATTTCATTTTGTTCTCAATCTTCAGTTTGAATAGGCATCGAGCTAATACCGGGTGTTTCAAACGTTTTAGTACAAGAACTTTACTAATATTTTATGAGTTTAATCGGTGTTGAATCAACTTTATAATAACATTATAGAGAAATTCAAACATACTAGCACATTACTCGAAGACATTTCCTTGTGATTCACGACACAGATGCACTCTCTTCTCAAAATCTCTCATGGTGTCTCGATACATTCGCAAAGGAATTCCGTGAATTTTGTTTTCAATTACTGATCTTAGGGACTGAAGATTTTTTGTAGCGTCTATTGTTGGCAAACACTAAAGATTTGAGATATGGCCAACACCAAAAGTCACAGGGAGTTAGGTCGGGACTCCTGGCAGGCCACTCGATCGGGCCTCGAGGTCCAATCCATCGACCATTCAACTTGGTGTCAAGAATTTCTCTCACTTTCACTGTGTAATGTGAAGAAGCGCCATCTTGCTGATAATGTGAATTTATGTTTCGGGAGAAGTAAGGGACAACATGTTCAGTCAAAATCACACAATATCTGTCCCCAGTCATTGTTTGTTCCGAAATATCTAAACCAATTAGCCCATTCCATCCTATTGCTGCCCATACAGTAAGGTACTGAGTAGCATGGGTCTTACTCTGCAATTTCCAATGAGGATTTTCAGCTGCCCAATAATGAGTATTGTGTTTGTTGATGCTTCCCGACAGATAGAAATTGCACTCATCAGAGAAGACAATTTTTCTTAATGAGATATAATTTTCTTTAAGCAGCATATTCAAACTAAATCAAAAAAGTTATCAGTTAGCCAAGCTGCTGTATTATTATCCAATCTTACAAATTTTCACCGATATGACGGCCTGTTCACGTAGATATTCCTATGTACGTGAACAGGCCGTCATATGTGTGAAAATTTGTAAGATTGGATAATAATACAGCAGCTTGGCTAACTGATAACTTTTTTGATACAATTTTTCTTGACCATTAAGGATCTCCGCGAAATCGGTCAATCATTATTTCGCAGAATTGCAGGCGCCTGTCCTCGCTCATCCCCATCAAAGAGCAATTGACAACAGCTGGCCTTATAGGGCTTCATTCCAGATTTATTTAGGGAACGAAACACACTAAATGGAGAGATGTCATTCATTGTCACGAGCAATTTGGCGTATCGATGATTGTGGATTTTCATTCACTTCTTCTTGAACGAGTTCAAGTGAATCATCACCGGCGGATACCGTTACAGGACGCCCTGATCTTGGTCTGTCTTTCGATAACGAACCGGTTTCCAACAGTTTCAATTTCCAATAATTAATCTGTGATCTTGATGGAGGATTTCGTCCGTACTTCTCTTCAAACTTTCGCTGACTTTCGCCTGAATTTTCGTAGGCGAGAGCCCAGGCACAGCACATAGCTTGCTCTTCAAGCGAATACATTGTGAATGATTTCACGATGATAATTGCATCGTCAACTTTCATTAACAAAATTCAAAAATTCAAAATCATCGTTGATTCGGCTGCTGTGTTCCAGTATTGAATCGATCATAGACATCTTGTTCAACAATTTAAGAATTTCAAACTATCTGAATAGCTATCGAACATCTCATCCTCCACAGTCATGTAGATTGACTGAATAGTTTAGGTTACCTTTTTGACTTGATTCAACACCGATTAAACTCAAATAATATTAGTAAAATTCTTGATGCCTTGCAAAGAGTGATAGTAAAAATGCGATGAACAAGTGGATGCCTGTTTAGCAGTGAATGGTGCACATTTTCTAGAGATTCCAAAAGGATTTTTATTCGAAGTAGCGAATAATATTATCTATGATCGAATATTATTCGACTTTTGTATCTACTTAAGTCAATCCTACGTGAGCCGTCAAAGACAGCAAATAACAAACAGACTTGTGCTCAGTAGGGTTGTCCAAAAAAAACAACTTTGAAAAGTAACTTCTACACCCCATGCCCCTTGTTGTATCCCCGTTAAAACAGCCGTTCGCTAGAGCATCTCAAGCAGTTCTATTCCTAAACCAGCTCTATGAACTTATTACATGAAATTCAAATATGGTCATCATGGATATAACAGCATCATGACACGACATGATATAAAGGATGTAGTATCCATACAAAGAAGGCTAAACAAAACATGGAAATCAAACATGTACGCAAATGATAGTTATAACTAACTAAGACATAGATGCTTCACCCCTATTTCTACATAGATAAGTAGTAAGCTGACAAATTTTTAGGAGATTGAAGTAAATGAAACACTGCCGCAAAATGGCATATTTTTATGAAGTATTTGAAATTTTGAGCAAATTTGAGTATTTTCGCACAAAAATTTAATTTTCGGACAACCCCAATCATTAAAACCTTTGCAGTGGTTTTCTATTTCTTATTCAGTACTTTATGTCGTCACCACATATTTACAGTTGACATAGGCCTAAAAGAAGTCAGTAGTAATAATAACATTTCATTTTAATAGAAATAATAAATTTTCATTTTAATGAACTTTAGATCGGTTAACAAGTGATGAACTAGTTTAATATTAACAGTTACTAAAAGTAATAACAAAATCATGAGCGTGTGCACTGTACATAGTGTATCAGTGGGTGGGGATCGTGTGAATGTTACTTGTAGTAAGAAGATTTCGTGAACTTGGGCAACTTTTTCCTGTGATTTTCGACAAACTGCAATAACCACTGCCTCCGTTCCTCATCCCGGGCAGTCCTTGTCGCATACTCAGTAATCAGTTGAACGGACCTTTCAGAGGGATCATTCACAACCTTGACTCCATGTACAAAGGCTTTGAGAGACAGATAATCACTGTCTGACTTCCACCGCGAAGGAGGGCAATAAAGCCACTGATGGTCCAGTCTGAGAAGATGAAACACCAGCCAGGAACGACTTGTTATAAAGGAATTGAAATTTGTATCCAGGGTGACCTTCGCTTTCGAGAAAGCTGGCCTTCCAAGCGGAAATTTTGCGGTACAGGGAACTGAAGCAATTTCTTTGCTGCTGCCTGTTTTTCGCTGTCATCAAATCGGTCGCAGGCGAACGCAAAGACAATAAGTTCAGGGGTAATATACCATTTGTGGCGATCCAATGCCTTCTGGATTGCGACAGAAACGCCTTTGTCAGTGACCCTGAACCGTTCCATGTCCTTGTGTAGCAACAGGTCATGGTACGCAGCGTTTGAAGCAACTGGAGATTCCAGCCAATAGACAACATAGAACAAGGTTGTGAAGATCAAGAAACGACGCATTTGAAGAATGAATTCACTTGGAAAGTTCAGTTGGTCCGAAAAGAGAAACATTTTAGCGTAGTATGTAATCGAAGCCATCCACCGTGCGTTGCTTATACTGCCAGGCTTTGTAATTGTGCATTTTATGTCATCTCCTAACAAGAGGAGAGAAAGCTCAGCCAATTCCCGGTAATCATCCCTAAGAAATGAATTCGTCGATGACAGCATCGACTTGAGTTGGTCAACCACTTTATTGCGGCGAATCTGAAGCCAAATACCATCCAGCTCAAGTCTTGTCATACCTCTTGATATGTCAATGTTAGTCCATTGCTTTTGGAATTCTGAGAACTTTGGGTTCGAAGGTCCTGTCGTGTTCCCGAACACTTCGACGGACACATATCTGAGAAACACTTCATGAACATGATGTCGGCAGGCCAACCACATCAATTTCTTTATCAACAGCTGTTCAAGAATTGTTGCAGCCCCGCGTTCAGTGCCTGTATTGCTTGATGTTGTATCAAACGAAAGACCCACTATGTTTTCCTCCAGCTTCCAATTCTGCAGAGTACTCAAAACGGCATTTGCCTGTTCAACACCAGAGCTGGATTTGACAACTGGAATTGCTAGTACCTTGCCTTCAGCGTCTCCGGAGTAATCACTCACAAGTACGCCTATTCGTTCCTCTGTGGCCAGAAACTTTCACCATTTTCCCATCCCAGTGAACCACACATTTATCCGATGGTGTGAATTCTTCTTTCAATGACTTGGCTAATACTTCTCGATTAGTGTTTCTTGATCTTCTGACTGAACTTGGGCTAAGGACAAACTCGTCGATATGGGCAGTCGACGACTGCACAACGCTTGCCACCGTTGAAAACAACTGATTCCTCGAGAGACCCATCCTGTCTGCTGATGATGTGATCGCACTTTCGTCCAGTAATCTTCTAGGCAGTTTTGAGGTCACCCACTTGTCATCATTACCATCATTTTGCTTCACTCTAGCGGCAGACGTTCCAGGGACAATGTACTCTTCTTCTTCTTCTCTCCTCCTCGTCGTCTTCCTCACTTCCTTCAATGTCTGACACATTCACTATAGCAAATTGTTTCAATCGCTCTTGCCTGTCTCCCTCTTGCTGTCTTTCGTAGCTTGCAGTCTTTTCACTTTGCCGCTTTTCTTTCCGCACTAACATCCACTGGACCAAAGCTGACACCATCATCACCTTCCCGCTGTCGCTGTAGAAATGTCTTATGCTCTTCACAAACAACATCCATTGCCTGTTCATTCGCAATATCAAATAAATCATCGAGATCAGCACTGAACAATGCTTCTTTAGCACGATAGGAGTCACCCTTTTCAGTCTACTTTTCTTCACATTGCGATACTGGTCACAGAGTTTGTTCAATTTCCGCAGAATGCTGCTATGCTCTATCGTTGGGACGCCAGACTTTTTCCAAAAAATGAGAACTTCGTCCGCAGTTATCTTCATACTTTTAGCCACAGACATTCCTTCGTCGTTTTGATGGAAAAAATGCGTCAATAGAACTTTCCTCTTCGAGGCAAGCCGAGCTCCGGTGATGTTTGGTGTACTTTTTCCAATGAGCCATACGTCAGTCCTTGTTCCCGACGAGCAAGCCATCTACAACGAATAGACAATGAAACATACAATCTTTCACCGTATGACTTTGCACACACCTGCGCGCGCATGACTAAAGGATATAGGCTACGTCAAGAGCTGTAAGCAATGTAGGTCAGGCGGTTGCTATGACTAGTAGCACTTCTGACCAAACGAATTCGTTGCAATGCGAGGCGAAGCGATTCATCGACAGGAAGTGACTTATTGATTGTTACAAGAGTAGTCCGGCAGCCGAACGAGTTTCTGCAGGGAAAGAGGCCGACAATGAGACTTTCACAGAATGATGTACACCTCATAGTCCGGCAGCCGAACGAGTTTCTGCAGGGAACGAGGCCGAAAATGAGACTTTCACAGAATGATGTACACCTCATAGTCCGGCAGCCGAACGAGTTTCTGCAGGGAACGAGGCCGAAAATGAGACTTTCACAGAATGATGTACACCTCATAGTCCGGCAGCCGAACGAGTTTCTGCAGGGAACGAGGCCGAAAATGAGACTTTCACAGAATGATGTACACCTCATAGTCCGGCAGCCGAACGAGTTTCTGCAGGGAACGAGGCCGAAAATGAGACTTTCACAGAATGATGTACACCTCATAGTCCGGCAGCCGAACGAGTTTCTGCAGGGAACGAGGCCGAAAATGAGACTTTCACAGAATGATGTACACCTCATAGTCCGGCAGCCGAACGAGTTTCTGCAGGGAACGAGGCCGACAATGAGACTTTCACAGAATGATGTACACCTCATAGTCCGGCAGCCGAACGAGTTTCTGCAGGGAACGAGGCCGAAAATGAGACTTTCACAGAATGATGTACACCTCATAGTCCGGCAGCCGAACGAGTTCTGCAGGGAACGAGGCCGAAAATGAGACTTTCACAGAATGATGTACACCTCATAGTCCGGCAGCCGAACGAGTTTCTGCAGGGAACGAGGCCGAAAATGAGACTTTCACAGAATGATGTACACCTCATAGTCCGGCAGCCGAACGAGTTTCTGCAGGGAACGAGGCCGACAATGAGACTTTCACAGAATGATGTACACCTCATAGTCCGGCAGCCGAACGAGTTTCTGCAGGGAACGAGGCCGACAATGAGACTTTCACAGAATGATGTACACCTCATAGTCCGGCAGCCGAACGAGTTTCTGCAGGGAACGAGGCCGACAATGAGACTTTCACAGAATGATGTACACCTCATAGTCCGGCAGCCAGCACGAGTTTCTGCAGGGAACGAGGCCGAAAATGAGACTTTCACAGAATGATGTACACCTCATAGTGCGCAGCCAGCACGAGTTTCTGCAGGGAACGAGGCCGACAATGAGACTTTCACAGAATGATGTACACCTCATAGTCCGGCAGCCGAACGAGTTTCTGCAGGGAACGAGGCCGACAATGAGACTTTCACAGAATGATGTACACCTCATAGTCCGGCAGCCGAACGAGTTTCTGCAGGGAACGAGGCCGAAAATGAGACTTTCACAGAATGATGTACACCTCATAGTCCGGCAGCCGAACGAGTTTCTGCAGGGAACGAGGCCGACAATGAGACTTTCACAGAATGATGTACACCTCAGAGACCGGCAGCCTAACGAGTTTCTGCAGGAACGAGGCCGACAATGAGACTTTCACAGAATGATGTACACCTCATAGTCCGGCAGCCGAACGAGTTTCTGCAGGGAACGAGGCCGACAATGAGACTTTCACAGAATGATGTACACCTCATAGTCCGGCAGCCGAACGAGTTTCTGCAGGGAACGAGGCCGAAAATGAGACTTTCACAGAATGATGTACACCTCATAGTCCGGCAGCCGAACGAGTTTCTGCAGGGAACGAGGCCGAAAATGAGACTTTCACAGAATGATGTACACCCTATGCCTACTACGAATCAGCACGTCTGCTCGGGTTCCTCCTCTCGTCAGACAGGATCAAAGAAAAACACGTGTGAATCCAATGGGACGCAGATTGCAGTTTTTGGCTAAAATGAAATTTTGTATGTTTTCTCTGATTAAGCGAAAAGTGCTAAGCCCAGAATCATGATTTTTGACATGGAATGTCTTCAGGTCATTTCCTATGATGTAGATGTGCTATCATCATGCTTCTGATCGGCATTGTATGTGAGAATGTGGTTGAATGTGGATAAAGTTGCTCAAAATGTTTGTGTTTACCGATATTAAGAGGCTCGCCAAATCTAAATGTGTCTAGCTCTACATATAGGGGTGCATGAACATGAAAGGAAATGACCTGAAGACATTCCATGCCAAAAATTATGACTGGGCTTAGTACTTTCGTCTAATCAGAGAAAGCATACATTTTAGCCAAAAACTGCAATCTGCGTCCCATTGGATTTATATGTGTTTTTCTTTCATTCTGTCTGACAAGAGGAGGAACTCACTAGAACTCAGCAGACGTGCCGATTCGTAGTAAGCATAGGGTGCACATCATTCTGTGAGAGTCTCACTTTTGGCCTCGTTCTCTGCAGAAACTGGTTCGGCTGCCGGACTAGAGCGGCAAAGATTACATTCATCTTGCCGATCAAATTGGAATAAAAAGGAGAACTGCATACAATATCATTTCTCAGTTCTGTAATTATGGAAAAGAGGATTGCACCAGCATTAATGCTAAATATGGATATTTACCTGTTTCCAGTCCACGTCATTGTTATTCTGTTCATGCGCGTCTCATAGCTGTTATTTATAGAAATTATGTTTTGCAAAGTGATAAGCAAAGTGTGCTGAGCAAACTCATATGGTAAAATGTATAAGAACACACCATGCGTGTAACTTATTATCATTGTCATTCAGATAATATGTATTATACAAATAATGACAGTATAATAAACTTAGCCAAAGCAGTTAAAAAGAAAATGTTGACGTACCCCCAAAAACCTTCATTTTGCGGCACCTCTAAAGTTTGTCTAATTCCACTTATCTTTGAATGGGGCATAGCTTATGGTCATAGAACTTGGGGCATGGGGTGTAGAATTTGAAAAAAAGAACTTCGTAAAATTGCTAAAAACTCTGCACAACCCTAGTGCTCAGGTGTAGGAGTGTTCATCTGGTCAAAACTAAGTGGACTAATATAAAGTAATGATTTTCTTTTCTATTTCTGACGAAAATTAAGACTTTTCTATTTAAGAGGATATTTCTAAATGAGATATATTTTCTAAATATTTTTGCTGTCGAAGTTGGGCTCCATCCTTTTGTGACATTTTCATACATTATATTGTGCTTTAAAATTTTAAAATGACTCATGACTTTCAAGCGTATTTTTCGTTCATAATCGATCTGCCTTGTTGGCTAAGTGAAGGAGGAAATTGTTCGAGGTAAAAAATATTCGTCGAATAAAATGAGAATAGGCATCTTAAGCTTATTTGTTCGAATATTTTATCCCCTACCAAAAACCTAACAATTTTCCATATTCAAGGAAAGTAATGATTTTATTTTCTATTTCTGACGTAAAATAAAAGTGCACAGATGAAAGTTGGTTTTTAAGTTAAAAGTTTTTGAACATAAGTTCATTTGACTTCATTGTTTAAAACGTGATTGTTTGAAACAAATGATTATTGCATAAAGAAATTCTTTACTTGTGAAACAGAACTGCATATTCCAATAGCATGACATCTGTTCAAACTGAAGATTGAGAACAGAATGAAATCGTCCGGTTTCTTTGTGGACACCCTGTACTCGTCGCATAATAGAATACTCAGCGTTCCATAAACCATCTGATTGTCAGAGCCGAAAGTAAACAAACAACTGTAATGATGTGACGTTGATTTGGGCTGTGTTTTGTTTGTTTGAACCCACTGGGTGTATTATTAATGCATCTCAACAGTAAACAAGGCTTTGCAACTGACATCACAACTGCGCTGTTCAGTTCGTTTAATGTACAGGGTGGCCATAAATCGCGCACCAAGATTTCAATTAATCTTGTAGATCACTTTAAACGACTTTAAAGGGAGAAAGATGCATAATTGTAACCAAAATAATTAAGAAAGTTATATACACCAGCTCGCCGAGTGGATGCCTGCTTAGCAATGATTGGTGTACATTTTCAGGCTTCCCACGCTGACTTAAAACCTAAAAAAAGCCTTCCAAGGAAAACCTAAAATGTCACCTAATTTTGTACTATGACCGTAAAAAACCTAGCATTTTTACATGTGATACACTTCTGTACGAAAATGATTCTTATTGAAAATGTACACACAGAAAATTTCAAGCAAATTGGATTGCGGTCACTGTGTAACTTCATATTGTGCTAACTGGAGAAAGAGTTTCTATCCATTAAGCCATGTAGCTTGGACAATGTACATATGCTGTTCGAAATCGTTTAAGATCGAGAAATCAGGCGCTGCGCAGATAAAACTTTATGAAAATGGTGTCAAACATCCTAAAGCATTCGGCAATTATGCAATTGTTTAAAAGACAGGCAGGAATACGAGCCTTAGTCTGGCCAGTAAGGTCTCCTGACTTGAATCCAATCGAGCATGTCGGGTCTACCTTGAAACGGCGAGTTCGTCGACGAATTTGTCCTGGCAATGATTTGAATCGGTTGCAATCTTTAGTGAAGGAGGAGTGGAATCAGATTGATCAAACAATGATCAGAAACTTGATCGACAGTATGCCTAATCGTATCTGAAAAGTACTAGAACTTAGAAGAGACGAATCTGGCTACTAGGGAACGTACCAACCAGTCCTTTTAACGACTAGGCCCTTACTGGACCAACATATGACAAAGAAAATTATTTTAGTATGATATAGGAAACAAATTCATTCAATTATAGTTAAAAACTTACTGCTTACTATAAAATGTTGCTGTTTTAGCTAGTTTCTAGCTATTTATGAAACGGACTGTCTTAGACACGCCAAATATAAATAGCTGATGAAATTGTAAATAATCATAAAATACCATCGCACTACCATCCAATATCGATGAAAGTCCAGAAGTATTTATTTCACCTGCATTGCATTGCATCTCCATATGATTTATTCAATTCCTATGATTCATTACTTCCCCATTTTTCTTACATATTTAATTAGTACTGTAGCAAACAAAATGGAGAGGAAAGTCACCGTGCTTCTTTAGCTAAACAGCCACGTGGACATTTCATGCCATGAGTTACACTTACAAAAGTAGGTCAGTACCTTCATCAAAGCAAATCACCAACACAAATAAAAGCGAATAAAGATCAATTAATTTAACTGCGTAAACACATGTCAACTGCAATTTTTCACTTTATCAATAGCAAGGGTTTCATCATGCAAAAGAATTAATTCATTCAATAAATTTCTTGATGGAAAATTTGAAATAAATTCGAAGGTCTTTAACCATTAAAAAACGGCTTCCCAACATAATTTTGATGCTTCAAACAATAAATAGTCACAAAACTTATTTCCCAACAGGTTTGGTCGTCAAACAGAAAACCACTTCTCGGCAGTTTGATCGCCGTGGTTTCCCGGTCGTCAATCGTCTTTGGACAGCAGTTGTCACCCGACAGAACAACAACCAGCGTGTTGTTTGTCAATTCGATGGTGTGGAGAAGTCAAGAACGTTGAATGTCACCTGTGAGTTTCCTTTGTGTTTTCTGATGTGGAAATGATGTTGAAAGATTGTCTCACGTTTACAGATAAGCCAAGAATAACGGAGTTCTCACTGAGTGCTGTCGTGGGATCGCCAATTCGATGTCAGGCAGACGCAAATCCTCCAGCCGAAATGACTGTCAGAATTAAAGGGAAAACATTCTCTGGAAGAAACAACTTGCTGAATTTCCGACTGCCGATGAACACAACCGAAGGAGAAACGGCAATAGAATGCACGGCGACAAACAGACATGGAAGTGATGAAAGGAGGAGGAACGTCAATGTGAAAAGTAAGACATTTCCTGTGTTTCCTGAGCGGTGACAGATAGACTTTGAGGAGAGAGGGAATAGAACAGCTGAAGAGTTCTGATGGAGATAAACTCGGGGTGGAATTTGAGCTTTTTATTATCAAAACTCTAGGATGTCGAAATTGCTGTAAATGCTTTCATCAGATCCATCGATAAATGATTTTCAATGAGTTATCAAAGCTTTATAAGAAACATTGACGATGTCAACACTCTCTTTTCTTCTGTTGAGGTGTTTGAATGAGTTTGATGAAATTTTGACTCTGAATGACCATTCAAAGTATTCTCTCGATTAGATAAGATATCATAATCTATTGAATTCATTCATTAATTTTTTAATTAACTATTTGTCAACTATTTCCAATATTAGGAGGATAGATTCAAGGGATGACGAAATTTTATGAAGTTTTCGTGACTCTTCGTTCGTCAGCAGATTTCGATGAATCCAAATGGCAGGGTTGCCGTGGAGATGATATTTGAGTCCACAGGATCCTATAAGTCCCTCCTCAGTATGATTTATGATTAATTGATTCATCGATATTTGTCCTCATTGTTTTCATATTGTTCAGAGGAATTTCACTTACAGAACGGCCGCTGCCTCTGAGTCTTAATGTCGGAGATTCTGAGCTGCAAGAAAAGGAGAACCGTTCCATCACGTGTTCGTCTGAGGACAGAGATTTGCATGAGATTGAGTTGGAATTCAATCCTGGAGGTGTTCGAGTTCTCATCTCAAAGACAAAAGGACAGAATTTCATTCAAGTATTCGAATCCGGGTGGATGCTCTGGGAGACAAAGAGACATTTTCCTTTCACAATGCGCGGCGTCACCGTCCACAGTCTTCCGTCTTCTGATCAGAAGTTGACCGTTTCCTTGTTGGCTACTCCGCAATACAACGGCTGGAATGTGACGTGTACAGGAAAGTCGGTGAGTGAATCATCATCTTATTGATTGGTAGAGTTTTGCAAAATCGACAGAGGCGGAGACTAGCTTCATAAAAAAGTTTTAAAATAACTGTGAGAAGCGGTCCCGCGTCGTTATAATATCATTGTAATTGTAGAAATATGAATAATTGCTACAATTCACATCGTTCTCTATGCCCTAAGAAATATTTAAAAACTAGTTTTATGCATAAAATCGTCACCTTTTACATTCAGTTGTTAATACGTCGGTCAATTATTTACATGTATCTACAAAAATCATCTGATTTTACATTCTTTTGTGATGAATGTTAAGCAGAACGCAGAGTGTGAGCATTTTGAAAGTCTTAGCTTTGATCTGATCTGGGTTTGAACCTCAGTAGACGGAGAGCGAACACTTTCCCACAACGCCATTGCACCGGTGAAACAACAAAGTGATTCTGTGGGGTTAGCATCTTTGTAGAGAGCAGTCAGCTACAGGACATTATTAAATCCGGCATGTAAAGGTGCTGCGGCATCAATGTCCACACAAAGGGTGCTGTGATGCGAGAGAGGTTGAGATCTAATAGTTTTCGATGTTATGACACGTCTGAATCGAACCGAATCCGAAACTGGGCATACCTACTGTAGTTATTCTATGTTGGTTTGCAATGAAATGTGCAAACGCTACATGCGATGCTGTGTAAGTTGTTTGACATCTCTAAGTTGCTGCAAAAATATAAAATGATGAACAATGTGTCATAGAAACGTTCAATTAATGTCAAGTTGGCAAACACCCATGAAATGTGGTTGCTTCAAAATCTAATAGGACGGGCACTGGTGAGTTTATCTTTCGTCCCCGGCCTGGACTTAGAGCGAACAGTTATAAACGGCGGACAATTATCAGAACAGATGCGGGATACTCAATCATACAATGCAATTAAAATCACATTCTTATGGAATTACTGACATTTATTGTGGTGCCATGAATCCCTCGAATTCGGCTTCTTATTATCTTGATGATCCTGTTCATAACTGATGGTTATCCGCTTTCAAGGTTTGTGACATTTTGAAAGTTCTATCGCAATCAAACCTGACATTCAATCATAGAATAAATTCTGACTTTCAATTATCAAACACCTCACCATCTTACTGCTTGAAATCTATGCAATATCTGTGCTGATTTCACATCCATGACACATTGACAATGATCTTAAATGACCAATAATAACTTCAGTCCGTCAAGGACGTCTGAAGGGGAATCCCGAGCCTCCAGGGTTCCGAATAATTCTCGTTTAGGTAGAGCTAGCCGCAGCTGATATTGGCGATGTCAGTGGAGGTACAGCAACCGATTATCCTAGATTCCTCCTCCGAAATTGGTAGATCCGAAATATTCTGAAGGAACACTTACCAAATCCACAGTGTAAGAGAAAATCGAAAGTAAGCTGGCACAGAAATATCACAGAGACGACCATGACAATTCCACTCATTTTCACCGAAGACATACGTGCAGCTTGAGTCAAATGATTTGCAGTCATTCAGAATTAGGGGAATGCCAAGTTGACTTATATCAATTTAATAGAAAATTAATCCGTTTATTTTGAGTTATTTACAATGAACCAAGGCATTTCCTCGCGATTTCCAGTCAAATTCACATTTTTTATCTTTCCTACTGATTGGATGATGAGAGAATCAATTGGATTGATAGATTGTGAGTATCTATAAATAGGGGCGCTAGATTGTAAACGCTGTGCGTGAATCAATGAAATCAAATTTTTCGTATTAGTGGTAATATTTGCTCTTTCTTCTTCTCAATAACAAATGCTGTAGCCGAAGGCAAGATAGATGCCCCAAGTAGTGTCGCATTTTCGATATTTCTAGACGAATACCGGGAATAAGGTGGAATCAAAATTGGAAAATTTACCATGTTGAGAAAGAATCCTACAGTTCTTATATGCTACTTTCTGAAACTTTCTTAGTCCCGGTATTCATGATTAGAATGCATGTAGGGCGTGAATCTATGATCACGCAGACACAATTGAATTAATAATTCAAAGAAATGGATCGAGAAGTTTTTGAATATGAATTCGTTTTCCACTGAAGAACAGCGCAATATCTATAAATTACAACCAGAATAACAACTAAATTAATTCCGCTATTTCGGGATTTGCAAAAATCAATTGGATTCATGTCCCAAGGATTCCTAGGGGGATTGCGATCCCTAGTTAGGGCAATGGCATGTGATTAGGATGGAAACGGCAAGCAAGCGTCAGACTAGACTGATATATCAATGAGTTGCATTTTTATCACGTGCAGTGACGAACAGACATCAAACTGCAAGCACATCTTTCAAATAGATGCATTTTCATCTGGAGATTCATTTTAATTTTGCTGCAAAAATGGTGCAGTGTTGTGTCTTCGGATGTGTCAACAATACCAATACTGAACGCAAAAATGTTAGCTTCCCTGTTCACTTAATGGTGTCGAATCATAGGACGGATAGACTTTACTCTTTATAAACATAGTCGTGCATGTTCTGACCATTCGCCTAAGTCGATCAGATACAGAATCTGCGATGTGTTATGTTGTCTGACCAATATCGAATAAATCAGCCTCTATTTCGTTTGCGACGTAGGGCCTTTCCATGTCTCAAAACGATTTCAATGATTATGACGTTTTATCAAAATGACTTCTGTCTCAAAGTGATCTCAATTCAATGATTTCGCATAAGAGTACTGTAATATTCAAGACTGTCTTAAGAAATGCCGCAAATTAGAGCCATTACGATGCTTCGACAGAGACTTTCAACTTTTTTCGAACGACAGAGACGTTTCCTATTTTTTTGAAAAAACGACTATTGTGGAAACAGCCATACATGTTTCAGCTGGAATCACCACCACCCTTCATTAGAGTGCTGTGTTGTTTTAATGCGCGGCAGAGAGTGCCCGCTCTGCTTCACAGTTGTCTGCAATTCATCAATAGAAACTCTCAATTTCTTTGCCTCAAACAACCAGATCCGATCCACCAGGGCTGCGACCTAAATTTTATTAATCTACGGTGTATTGCGATTCTATTCATGTCAATTTTTAAAAAATCGATCGGTGAAATTTTGAGAAAATTTCGATTAAACATTTCATACTACTTTTACCAATATTCTAAGTAGTAGATCAGACAGTTAAGAAAATTAAAAATAGCCTACACTTCATCTGTCTCACAAGCAAAATGGAAAAATTAGTACAATTTTGAAGGGCATTCAGCGCCCAGCGACTCTTTGCAGCTGACGTTTCACTGGAAAAAAATCCTGGCTGTTACTACTGCCACCTTCAAGGCGATTTCATTTCTTCATCATACAGTGGAAGTTTAGAATGAATTGAAGACATGAATTACCTTGCCACAGGGCTACAGTAATTGCACCGGGTCAAGATCCGGATCCACCGAAGAGCATTTATGATAAAATGAAACGTCGTCTGAAATGGAGAATGTGATTGATTCAAAAGACAGTTCAATTGAGGAGCCTCAATGAAGCGTGAGCTTGAAGCTTTCGACACAGACTCAGACAGGCTAAAAAATATCAATGCCTCAGAATCTTCATATCTTAGTTGTCCAGTTTCTTTTTTGATGGTGTATTTTACCCCCAGCATGACGGCTGTGCCAGCCAGCGTTGGACTATTTCGAGTCTATATCAATATGCCTCCCTAACATTGATGTGATATTGTGGTGTTTCTACATTCCTCCCGGCTTGTCTTCCGAAAGACATCGCGAAATTTCAAACATGATTATGTGTCAGTTCGATAAATTCCTGGACGAAAATTCGAAGTACAAGCTCATAATATGTGGCGACTTCAATAATTGCGACACGGACATTTTTTGCAACAGTCTTGTTTGCGTCAATCGCGTTGTCCATCCAACACGGGGAAGTGCCATATTGGATCATATATGGATATCCGAAGCATTGGAAGAAATTTACCCGAGCGATGCTGAGGTCGGTGCTCCAGTGGGTAATTCTGATCACAACAGTGTGTTGCTCCTTCCATTGAAAAGGAATATAGCAAAGGCATCTTTTTCAACACTTGTGTACGATTACCGACAAGGCAACATCATCAGATTCATACGAACTTTGACTGATTCTGGATTTGGTCGGGTTTACGACGCAAGATCAATGGAAGAGAAGTGTATGGCTTTCTACGAAACTTTTTATCAGGCTTTGAGTGAAATTCCTCAATCAGAAGTGATTATCACCCACTCCGACAAACCGTGGATCACTCCCTTGCTAAAGAAGTTGATTGACGATCGATGGACAGCCTTTCTTTCCAAAAACTGGCCTGTGTATCATCATTTGAAACAGAAAATTCGCGTCGAGATTATGAAGGCCAAACAATCATGGTGTGACAGGGTTTCGAGCGACAAGAGCGGAGTTTGGAAAGTAGTTCGTGAGTTGCGGGGGAAAAGTAAACATAAAAGGAATTTTCGGAACCAAAACGTATGTAGCCTAATTACAAATCTCACTGAGATATTCAACTCAAACTTCAACAGCGAGCCTGACTCCGCCCTTCTTCCCTTCAAGGACAGCGAATGGTGTTTAACGATTCAGCTCTCTTTAGTCCATCATCTTCTGAAAGGGCTGAAATGTAAGCGAGCTCATGGCTACGACGCAATCCCTGCCCGTTTGCTAATTGAAAGCGCTGACTACATCTGTGACCCTCTTACTGATATATTCAATGCATCGATGGCAAGCCGGACTTTCCATGAACTGTGGAAATACGCTGTTGTGAAGCCAATTCCGAAGCAGGGCCACTCCTCATCAGACTTCCGACCTATTTCACTCCTACCCATCATCTCAAAAGTACTCGAACGAGCAAATTTGAGAACAATGAAGACCGCGTTTTTGGAGCATTTCAGCGAAAACCAACATGCTTATCGACCTCTCGGATCAACCGCCAGTGCTCTTATTCAAATCCACGATGTTGTGACTTCAATAAAGGAGAGAAGGCAAAATGCATCAGTTCGAGTTTTGTGTCTTGATATGTCCAAGGCATTCGACAAGCTTCAACACAACAAACATGTAAATAGTCTTTTGCGCTCAGGACTTGATAAAGGTTTCCTAACATGGTTGACATCTTACTTGTCCAATCGCTACCAACGAGTGTCGGTCGACGGTGTGGTGGGGCAGTTATGTCATGTAAGTTCGGGGGTTCCGCAAGGCTCTGTCCTGGGCCCATATCTTTTCAATATGTTTTTGGCATCATTGACCTTAAAATCCAGCGAAGCTCTATTGGTTAAATTCGCCGACGATCTTACCCTGGTAGAAGCTTCAACAAGTGACGGTTACTGCCCGCGTAACTTGGAGCTGATTGAAAACTGGATCAAAGAAAACAATATGGTGCTAAATCGAGGAAAAAATAGACGAATGGTGGTCCAACGTCAACGTGGTATGATCTCTTCATGTCCAGTATATGAAGACATTGAAGTTGTTGAAACTTTGAACATTCTTGGAGTTGCATGGACTCACAAACTGAAATGGGACGTTCATTTCTCCAACATCATAAGAAGTGCAAATCGTCGACTTTTTGTTCTTGGTGAATTAAGGCCATTTGTAGATAAGCTCAAACTGATAAATGTCTTTTCGTGTCTGATCGAGACGCTTCTTCAGTATTGTACACCGCTCTTCGGTAACCTTCAGTATTGCTCATCTTGTAGAAATGACCAACTTTTAAGTCGTTCTCATCGCATAATTTGTGATGAGCTTTGTACATGTCGGATCATTCTTGACTTTAAGCTTCGCCGCAATAACTTGATTTGTAAGTTTTTAGCGAAATGCATGTCATCGAATCATCCGCTGCATCATACCCTACCTCATACCTCATACGCCTACCTCATACGAAACACTTCTCCTTGCCATTCTGCTCTACCTCCCGTCGCTCAAATTCATTTTTCCCTATGGCCTGCGAGCTTTTCAACTCAAGACATTAGTTATCTAAATATAAATAGTCAAAGACAGTATTTCTGAATTAACTTGCTGTTCACCGACTAGCCGTGAGATTTTTTCTTTAACTTTGTATGCTACAAACAGTTTTTTATGGTACCTTATCTTTGTGAAACGAATGATTTTCAATTTGAGAAATAAACGCTTCATTATTATTATTATTATGGAAAGCCGACTCGGACCTATACTAGCCAACAGCTTCATGAGAACATTGATTTGAAATTGGTACGTGACTTAAGAGACTTTACTCTCCAATATTTTTGTTATCTTTGCTATCATGCGTAGTGTGTTGAACGGTTGTTGTTGAGTCGTAATTGTTTTTATGATTACATTTCTTTCCCTATCACCTTCACTTTCAAGCTATCACCGCCTTGGTTAATGTAAAATGTATCAGTTGTATCAAGTTTATCTGGCTGATCTGGCTCCCACTTGAAAGGTCACACAAAAAATGTATTTCGTTCTAACTTTCATTTTCTTTGTGATTTTATTCGTCGATCTTTTCCTCGTATCTCTGAAATAAGAGAAATGTTTTCCATTTGTAACCGAGAATTAAACTATTGTAATTGTAACTGTTGCATTATTCACTTAGTCAATGCAGCATTAAAACGCGAAATCAACTTTGCTTCCTTCTCCTAATCTAATATGCTGATGAAACGGACCTCCTACATTTTATCCTCTTATATAAAATGGAAGCTTTAATAATTTAGGAAATTATGATTGCTGTCCTTATTTCAGTGAAGGAAGCTTCTTAACTTTTTGTTGCTGAAGTCTTTTCCACCAAATTTTTTGAATATTGATAACTCATATAATCACTTGTATCGTATGATTTTCGAATGTTTCGTTGTAGAAATATAACCGAAGTATACAGAGGCATCTGAAACGACTCATCATCCACTTGTGAATATAAAATATTTGTCCAAAAGATGAACTTTGCTTTTCATATTTTCTTCGAATGATTAATGTTTTTCATCATCAACAGGCCGACCAAGGAAAGGAAGGTGTCCAAACAGAACGTCTGACGGTCAGATGGAGTCCTTCTGTTCGCAAATTAACGATCAAAGACAGACACCACAACTATCCTGTAACTGCATCTAAGGACGCTTACATCGGTTGTCAGATGCAGGCAGGAGATTCTTCTCATTCTAGAAGGATAAAGGCGACGATTGGTGAGTGAATGTTCTTCCTTCTGTGAAACTTCCTGCTGAAGTAATTCTCATTTTCAGGAGGAAGAGATCTTGGCAGGCCGGATCATGACACTCCGAAGGCTGACAGTGAAGGATATGAAGTGAGGGAATTGATTTGGTGGACAAAGCCTCTTCGTTCCGACAATGGAAAGTCCTTGGTCTGCGGATTTGAGGATGGTGCAAACAAAACAATGAAATTGGACGTTCAATGTGAGTAGAATTCACACTGACAATCAATCTTCTAATGATTTCCCCGAAGCGTCCTTAGAACGTACAGCAATTGAACTGCACTGTATCTGAGCGAAAATCAATCATTTTTTCTTGAATTTATCTTTAGAGAATTTGAAACCAAGAACAGATTTCTTCGACGCATTTGACTGCGTTGCTCAGAATTATTTTGTCGCAGGTCGCTTATACTCGCTTTTGTTATTTTCCAAAATTTGGTCTTGGTTCAGTTAGTTAAATAGAGTTAAGTTTTTTTCAAGGCTGAGATGAGACCGAGACTTGTTTTTGAACTCGTCGATCACATGTCGATGATTCCAGTTCTGTATATCAGACATAAGTTGGGCGCAAAAAATTGACAATTACGAATCTTGACTTGATATTTTGGAAAATTTGAATGATTTTTGACCTAACAAGATAATGAATATGTCGAAAGCAATATTTACTTTCTATTAGTGCAATCGAACCCGTTGTCACAATGCACCGAAATATTTGTAATATGAAATTTAATTAATGTAACATGATTTTACCAATGAAGAAAAATACTTTGTTCGTCAATACAGCGAGTGGCATATGACAAAAATCTGCACGGTAATCAAGTATAACTAGAAAATTTGACGAGCGATTTCATGCAAAGTGACATGTGCCGTTGGTAGGCTAACAATTTCCTTTTGTGTCTGACGTACGCTGAAGGGTGACACAGTGGTCAGTGCTGCACTTTGGCTTGAATCACAACAGACGGATAGTGGATACCTCTGAGACGTTCTGTGTCCAACACACTATGTAATCCTTCGCAGTGAACAAGTCGAGGGCGAAGCGTCTGCGGTACATTTTATTTTATTGTACATTTACAGTATTTCATTCAAATAAATCAGTTGATACTTTTGATCACAATCCAATTCGTCAAACGAAGATTCTTTTTTAATCATCAATGATGAATTGTCTTGGTCAGATCACATACTGGACATAATCAAGAAAGCAAAGATGAGGGTACATTTTGTTAGTGAAATTGTACGATCAGGTTTCGGAGATCAGATGTTATCGAATTGTATTGTCCTGGTCTCCGTGGCACAGTGGTTAAGAGTAGTAATCCCGTGACAAAAGGAAGTCCAGTGCGGTGCAGCGATGAGTCATCGCCGTGACCTTGCGTGACCTTAGGTGATGACTTCGCGTGACCTTAGGTTACCGTTCAGCGTCATGAAATACGTGATGTGGCTACTGCTGGTTTTATACGTAGTGCTAAAAATGGAAAAATGTGAAGGCGTGATGTATTACTCAGTGTATTGTGATGAGACTACTAGCAGAGGCAGGAGTGACCTTGACCTGACTTCTCCGTGGTTGAGACTACAAGCAGAGGCAGGAGGAGTGACCTTGACCTGACCTCTCCGGGAGAGAGGGTGAGACTACAAGCAGAGAAGGGATTTTGTCCAGGATGGAGCATGTTTTGTGTCATGTCGTGCAGAAGTGGATGTCTTTTGTCCAGCGTTGCCACTGATCTCTGACTGTAAGATGTCATGGGACACTATGTCATTAGATGCATGTGGTGAGAAGAGAAAAGGTCATTCGCCTCTCTCTCTCTCTTATCAGATGACTCCAAAAACCGGGTTTCCGTAGGAAACCAAGGCAGATTTTTCGATTGCCGCACTCACCTAAGGTGTCAGAGTGAGTGGAGAGCCAGGACATGGCCTGGAGATCAGGCCATCGTAGTAGGCCTAAACTTTTTTGCTAGTAGGAATCTGATGGAGTTCGTTCAACGTTTGTTTGAAAGGTCATGATTCGGGTCAAGTCATTGACTACTTATAAACGTTTTATAAGTAGTGCAAAGCTATCAAAAAATTAAATTCGTTATTTTTGGAGGTTTTCTGGGGTTTTCGAGCCTGCTGACTTCAACCAAGGCATTTGTAAGTGTGTATAAGAGTTCTGATTGGACGAGCGAGGATTCCTAACTCATCAAACATCCACTATAGAGAAGAGAATTGACTTTCATGGTCACATTTGCCTTATCAAGTGTCAGTGGCTCTGCTGTCAGGCCAATTCCAAACCACTTAAAAGGTGCATGGCAAGGAGAACTTCAGTATAACAATCTCCTGTCGATGGGCGATCTTTCGAGACAGCGGTGAGACCCGCAGTGATAAGTGCCGCATGGGGTTGAAACTTCCTTAATCCGACTTTCCAACGGTCGTTGTGGCTTCCATTCCTCTACGTAGCGCTTTGAACGCCAGGACGACACTAAGGTATCTGTCACAGGTTTTCTTATAAATTCTCCATTGCACCGAGTAAGTCCTAACTCAAACATCTGACTTGTTATCGAGTCAAGGTATGACGTGTTCCAAAAGAAGGGACTGACTAAGTCTAAGGTTTCTCAAGTCAAAGGTTTCTAATTTTTATGTCTCAATGTGACCGTCAGGGTTACCATCTGTCGAAGGTAATCTATCTCTATTGCACTGAGTGGAGAATCCGTTCTTTTAAGTTATGTCTCACGGAAAGGATGATCAAACGGGGGACCACCACATGCAACACATGCTTCTCTCTTCTGTAGCAAGCAATCTCTTATCACGAAACGTTGTTGATAGGAATCGCTATGTCATCCACACTTCAACAGGGTAGGAATGTTTTATAAAATCAAATAAAGGATGGAGAAAACTAACAAGCATGATAGAGTCAAAATGAAAGACTCATTCAGTGTATAGAATAAAAGTTCAGTATTGAAAAGTAAAAATTAGTTGTGTAGTGCAAGAACATCCAGTGACAGATGATGTTTGTGAAACGCAACGTTGACTTTCATAAATTCTAAATGTATAGTTATCCGTCTAGATAATTTTTGGTAGAGCAGAAAAGTTAAAGTGTTGTCATGAGTTTCAATGTGTTTTATAAAAGTATTAAGTGTTGTCATCAGTTTAAATGATTTTTGTAAAAGTGGAGACTTAAAACTGTAGTGACAGTGTTGTCATCAGTCTAAATGATTTTTATAAGAATAGATGTCAAGTGAAGTGATTTTTATAAAAGTCTAAACGCAAACGTTGAAATAAGTTTTGTAAGAAGTTAAAAACATTGACCTGATTGTGTGAAAGTAGAGACTTAGCGAACGTTGAAAACAGTTTTATGAGAGCAGTATGAGCAAAATGTTTCTGCAATCAATGTTGTCAATGTAAATCCATCTGGACAGCACTAGAAAGTTTTAGAAGGTTTTAATGCACTGTGTAGATTGTTTTGTTTCTCAGTGTTAAAAGGTTTTATAGTGAGTACTACAGTGTTGAATGTTTTATAAAACCAGGTAAAGTCTTGTCACAAACGTTGAGTGTGTGAGAGAATCTAGGGCTAACAATAAGTTCCATGACATTCCTAAGTCCATCACATTGGTCATACCACACATCACAAGTCCTAAAGTTCATCATCTGAAGGACAAGGTTCTCTACGACCGGATTTAGGGATTTAGGGTTTTATATAACACAAGTGAATGTCAACCGTTAGATGAAACATGAAGTCTATCATGTTATGTTAGTCATAATGTACATATGAGACAAATTGTCAAGTCTTACCAGTCATTGAAATGGAAGATAAAGTATATTTCGCTACTGACAAAATATATGAATGAACAACAGTTATAAAACCGAAGTTAGATTTCACTGAGTCATCAACACTTGTAAAGGTGTACAAGTCATATCAAGCATATTCAACTGAGTTTCCATTCTTGACACCCATCATCATTTGAAATTCCTTGAAGATGAAAAGTTGCATTCGTTTCCCAACTTCATGGTTTGTAGCAAGAGACCTTGACTATTCGTTGAAAGCTATAGAAAGTGTTCCAAATGTAAATGAAAATATTAGGGCTGGGGCTTTAGTTGAAAGACTAATGGGTCTAGATGAGTATGCTATGAATCATCATTTGGATCGAAGTTGGATAGAGGATTTTTCCATGCTTCAATGTAATGGTATTGAAAATATGATGATTGCTTTAGTTGAAAACGTAGCTTTCAACGGAAACAAGGTTAAAAATCCATTCAATTTTCAACATTTCAATCTTTCTCGAATAGGTCTTTTCTCGAATGGCATCTCAATTCCTGGACAACCTGTCACCCCAAATTTTGCACAAAAGTCTTATGAGGAGGCATACTATCGCCTGATGGATGCATATCACTACTTCAATACTGATGATTCAAATGGATTGACTGACAAGGAATTTGGTTCCGGATTCACTATTTATGCTTTCGACCTTACACCTGACAAATCTTTGCTAAAGCATTGTCTACAACCGACCAACCTCACTAACTTGCGAATTGATTTCAAGTTTGATGTCCCTTTGCCAACAACTGTCAACGTTTTAGTGCATGCTGTATTCAATTCCGGTATTGAGATCACATCTCTGCGTGACGTTCTTCCTGAATATTTACAATGAGTTCTTTAAGTGACGACGACATAGCGATTACCATCGAGAAATTTTCTCTCCCCTCTACAAAGCATGCCTTTCGGGGAGTATTTCCATTAGATCAACTACCTAAATCAATTCGTCCTTATCCTTGCTTTATTGTTATAAATGCACAATCCCATAACTTGCCGGGAGAGCACTGGCTGGCGGTATACATTTCTATAGAGAAGCGTGGTGAGATATTCGACTCCTTGGAATTGCCAGTGAGCAATTACTTGAGACGGTGGATGAACTCTCATGCCGTAAAAGGATGGATAAGCAGTAAAAAAGTTCTTCAACATTGGAAGTCAAATTCGTGCGGTGCTTTTGTGATATATCACGTGCTTCATCGTCTAAATGGGAAAGAAATGCCCTTCACTTATTGTAAGACTATGAATGATGTTTTAGTAAAATCTTTCTATCATACTTTGCATGAAAAATAAAGCAAATTTTTTGCTACATTGAATTTATTTTTACCAAATATATATGGAGGTCATCATAAAGAGCGCAGTGAAAAGAGTGGCGATGTCTAGCGAAATCGCCAACCGTCCAAACTGATCGTTTGCTTTTCCATTCAACGCAAGCGCCATGAGCAGGACCACAGAATTTCCCTAATATTTCTTTTTGATTTCGCTTATACTCCAAAGCCATCTTGTAGGAATCCTCATGCTGGCGTTCAACCCATGGTTTGATGGGCAGATCCAGAAATGCTATCCGTGGCAATTCCGCTGTTTCCCGTGAGGAGTTATTTGCATATGCTATCGCATTTTGAAATCTATCTACCCACTTATAGAAATCATTTTTTAAAAGTTCGGGGTTCTTATAGGCAAAGTTCTTAATATAATGTGGATCAATTCCATGTACATGCTGTCGGCTCCATAAATCGACTTCAGATGGGTAATATACAAAAGCATGAAAACCGTCAAGCATTTTCCCACTATTATCACTAGAGATAGCAGCCAACTCCTGCATTGGTGAACCTTCAATGTCGATAAAGATCATACTTATTGAGGACCTCGTTCAAGACATGAGGAATGCAAACCTTGGACTTCACTCCAAGAATGTTTGCGTGACCACTGGGAAAGAGCACCACTTTTATAGGAGACCAATGGCTAAAAATAGCTGCGGGAAAAATTTCTGGTTCGTAAGAGAAAAGGTTGTTTACGGGAATTCCATGGAAATTGAATTTTCGATTGTAATGATAGATAAACGTCATCGTATTGATTTTTGGAAAGGAGAGCATGAATGCACCATGTCCGTGAAGCTTTCGAAATTTGTCAATAATATCCTTACGTATAATGTAAATAAGACTTTCATCCACACGACCAACTACTTGAACTTTATTACTAGGAAAAAATAAAGCAGTTATATTTATTAGTGATTTCCATTTAACCATATGTGGTCTAGCTTGATAATGTATTGCACCTTTCAAATTTTGACAAATCCATTTCAGATCAATCCGAGTGTTTGTCTCCATGGTATACTGTGCATTTACCAGTTTTATTGATTGATCCATTCCTTATAAACCTTTGAATTTCCTTATTGATGCATGAGCAATAAACAAACCACACCTTCCGAGGAATTTTAAAATTATATACTGTTTCTCCCTCCATCCGTTTAAGTACGATTTCGTCGCCCATTATCAACCAGAGGTTAGAACTGATTGGTTGATTCGAATAATTTGAATAAGATATTTGAAGATCAATTATATCTCGCATAGATATTAAGTCATTAGGATGCAATTGTATCATTCTTCTATTCTTTCTGTCATTGAAAATAAAATGCTCTACATTATAGGTAATGTAGTAGTTTCTATTAAGACTCCAGTACATTTGAAATGTGCTTAAAGATAACTGCATAAATTTACAAGAATTCGCAAATTTACACGCATGCGTAAAGGAAGAAGCGTCACCAGAAGGAGGCAATGGTCTTTTTTTTCGCAGGTGGAGGCACGATTCCACTAAACCCATAGGGCACTGAAAAGTTTTTATCCACCCAGTATCTTTTATCCTCCCACAATGACAGCGAACGCTTTGAAAATGTATGTGTTCGGATCACATGATTTTTTGAAATGATGTTGGTCATTGTCTCCTTAGTTTCTTGACATGAATCGTAAACTTTGCGATAGTCAGCATGTGTCATCTTCCGAACCAAATGTCTTTTAATATCCTTGGCTCGTCGTATAGCATTTCCATTGTTTCTGTCATCTTCTGTCTCTTCAAACTGCATACTGTACATTTTTGGTCTCAATAATATAAACTCTTTTATTATCTTGTCACCTGCTTCATCTTTAAAACATCCTAGCCTTGTTTTATTTTTTACGGTGTACAGAGGGTGGCTTGGTGGATAATTTGATGAGTCAAAGATGTCGGTTAATTGTCGATGAACATCATTCATTGTTGTCCCCTTCGGAGTGTAAATGGCTAAGAAAAGACTGTCGGTATCTCCACCACATAAATGCAGCTTCGCTATTTGAGGACATTGGGTTAAGGTGTCGTAGAATAACTTATACATTATCAATTTACTGTAGTCCAATACTGCTTGACCGATAAAGATTGGCTTGTTAAGACAGACTTTGTACTTGTGCATTTCAACGCCAACTGAATTTTCTTCAAATATAGTATGCTGAACGTAAAGTGGATGACATGCAAGTTTTTGAAATTCGTTTTCATTTAAAACGAACCGGTAATCAATTCTTCCCATGACGTTTTTCATACATTTTCCATAAATGGAGTTTGATTTCAGTTTAAAATATTCACGCAGGAAAGAATTTGTACTGCTCTTTCGCTTTTGTGTGTTGTGTGTAACGTATGGTTCCAACCATTTTGATTGTTTGAATTTCACTCCTCGGTGTACAGCTTTTATTTTCAGACCCATTTTCAGATAGAACTGGAGAATCGCGAAATGCACAACGTAGTTTTCTTTGTCACACTGATCCATGACCAATTTTTGTTGCGTGGGGAATCTGACAGTTTTCTGAGCTCGATCTTTGCAAATTTTTTCAAACATTGTTTTCATATGTGGACTGAACATGGTTCAGTCAATCGTAGCATGTTGCGGTGCTAACGGAAACACGACCGTTTTCTCGTGAATGCATGTTGGATAGTGCAAATCCAATTCAAAGACATAGCCCACTTCACCCTCTGGGTCTATTGATATAATATTTTCTGATTTACTGAAATATTCCAATTCTTCTTTATCAATCCATGAGAAGTCTGATTGTGGGAGTGGCATTGAAAAGCACAGTCCATAGAGATTTATGAAGTCATAGTACATCAAATGTCTATCGTATTCACCTGCTGTAGATCTAGAGACTTGATGGAAATTGGTAAAAGTTAATCCATCCCTGATACCATTACTAAACATTTCATACATGTGACTATCTGTTAGCAACGACACAGTTTGTCCCGTCATTTTAAAAGCTGAATCATAACTTAATTGTGGAAGGCTTACATAATGAATTGGGTCTAAGCCATCGTCAGCTTCACAAGTATTTCGAAATAGTTCAAACACATCCGCAAGCAAGTATGTATCGAGAATCATGTATTGTATCAAATAGTCTTTCAGTGTTTTGCAATTCAGCACCATCCACATCTTTTTAGCGAAGTTGTAATCATCATCAGAGATTTCTTCCCCTGTCAAATCTGATGTGAATTCTTTCTTTTCAGACAGTTCTGTTTCTTGCAGTTTTGTTTCACTTGTTGCGTATGAATAGGGAAAAATGCCTTTGGTCTTAATAAATTCGTTATCTTGGCATTTCATCTTTCTCGCGTGCTTCATCTCTGACAGCGTCTCAACTAACTTCGAGAGAGATGTGGGTAAAAATTTGAATGAATCAATGAATCGGATTGTCATGCAGATGTCCTTGTTTGTAGCAGTGTTTGTTGCAACTTTTAATCGAGCAGAAAGCGTTAAGTATAATGGCTAAATTATCAAGGTGTTCTGAAAATTCAAGCACACAGTCTCTTCCAAACCAGGTAAGTGCCTTTTCTTTATTATTTCTCTCTTGAAAGTGGTCATGCAATACTGTGTAGCATGAAGCAGATATGGGTTGATGAATCCTGTTTTCAGGTTCTATGATGCTTTCAAAGTCAGCGTAGCAAACAAGAATCGGTGAAAGCTCACTTTGGAAATTTACGAACTTATACAAGTCTGTCTTAGGCATGATCGGTATTTGCAATTTTCCTTTAGAACAATGATGATAATGCACTTCCAGAAGTTTCTTTGTTGAAAAGTGACGAATGCATCGTTCACAAAAAATCGAGTGTTGATATTCAGTTTTTCATAATGAAATGCACTCAATTTGCGAATGCCACAATAGTGCCAATGTCCATTATTATTTAATAGAAGATTAACGGTTCGTTTTCCAACAAAATATGGATCACTGTACCGTTCACCCAGAAGTTTATTATCATAAACGTGAATGTTTACTTTTATATCGTTCTGCTTCTCAAATTTACTGATGTCGGTTATCTTCACCGGAAATGTTATGTTTTTAAATTTCAATTCGTTGTAATACTTCTTATATTTACTGAGTCGATGGCGGTTAGTTGTTATTTGATCATAATGAATAGAGGATAGCACTGCATATCGGAAACACTCATTGTCAGTACAATGCACATTGATCACTGAGGAGCTTCGCTTCAATTTCTGTGAAAGCTGATAACAGGAACCACCACTCTGATCCAAAATGACGCATATAGGAAATTCTACTTCAATGACGCTGAAAATCACCCAATTACTACATCTTTGGTTAAAGTTGTCTATATTGTCTATTAGTGATGTCATATGCCGATCAAACCATGTTTCTAAGTCATAAATGAAGTCACTAGGTAGTGATGAGAAATAGAAATCATCTAATTCGTCTTCACTCTTCTCCAAATTTGAGTTGACACATTGCAGATGAGCTATCATTCTTCCACGGACTCGTGCTCCATCCAATAATGCTGCGAAATGTGTTCGCATTTGTTCGCGATTATCTGTCAAGAATTCCATGAGATTCACTTGCCAAGAGGTTGGGGTTAGAGAGAGAACTCTCGCCATACCTCCGAACGCCGTTCCTGTATCGTTCAGTGTCATGATTTAGTGATTCGACTAGCTGTTTTCAACGGCTTATATACCCCTTGGAGGACTATAAAATCAATCAATCAGTTTCTATGGAGATATTAGTGTTTATGTTATGTAACTAAAAAGAACAAAGTATTATTCATTATTAGTTATTAACAGATTGTTTTATTAATTTTAGAATTTTAAGTTAAGTAACAATAATGAGAAGTATTCATCCCAAGATAAACCATTATTTCATTAGAGTACAATTTACTTATGGCCACTCTGAACGCAAAGCCAAAACAAGAAATCCGATAAAAAAATTATAATTCAGAAGTGTAAAATCAAAATTTTGCGGCTGATATGTGGCCGATATGTTCTACCATGACATGTCGGCACACATCTGCTGGACAAGAAAAAGTGTTATTCATCATGGAGGACTGGCAAGTGGGTTCGGATGTAATTTTTGTTGTGTTTTTATCGATGGGTATGTGTATGACTGTGTTTGATTTTTTTTAGATTGTGTAGGTCTCGTTGGAAAGCCGTCATTTCCATCTTGAAATGGGTGGCATCTGTATAATGTTTTTGTGAGTCTTTCTTATATTTTACCATTTGTTCTATTGTATCGGTGTGTTCTTGTTGAAGTGCTGTGAGTTGTTGTTGCATGTGTGTTATGGTAGAGGTAGATGTTTCGTCTGTGTTGTGTGGTGTGTTCACTTCAGATTTCTTATTCAGTTCCTCCCTGGCACAGTTCAATTCAACACATACGCTTCATAGGCGTGCTCTAAGAGTGTCATTTTCTAAGTTGGATCGTTTCAATTGTTCCTCAAGTGAGGCGACTTTCTTGTATTGGGAAGACAACTCCTCTTCCTTTCGCTGTTGGCTCAGAGCATCCGGAGTACTTGCAATTTGTAGGCGCCGCTCATAATCGTCAATTCTCGCCCTGAGGATATTGATGGTATTGTTGTGGTTCTCCTTCTCTGTCCTCTTTCTCCTTGTCATTCTGCTCCGCTTTCTGAGCAACTTAGCGGTGACGGAAATGGGCGGTTTGATAAGGGGTCGCCTGAAGATACCCATCTTTTACTAAACGGGTGTTATGTCCAGGTCGACTTCATGTTCAATGACTGGTGTAGTGACTGGAGTCGACCAGGAAGGTTGAGGGATACGTGGATTCTTCGGAGTGCTGGAGAAGGGCAGCAAGTTTGAGCTCTCCTGCGGAAGCCGCATGTGACGCGTCCGCTTGAGACTCAAGCGTTCTCGCAGGTTCGAGGCTGTCGACACTGACGATAAGGAGGAGACGTCACCTGAAAGACAGGAATATGCAGTTATTAGAGATCATTATTATATGTCAACTTTTTAACATGTAACATCAGCAGGGTTGTTGAATATACTCACTTTGCCTCGGGACTTCGATTGACTTATCCAGAGCCCCATCAGTTTTTCCTGAAGCATGCGTCGATAAGGACGACAAGGAAGAGAGGTCACCTGAAAGACAGGAATTGCAGTTATTAGAGATTTATTATTATATGACAATGTGTTTAACATATGACATTAGCAGGGCTGGTAAATATACTCACTTTGCATCGGCTTCGGGACTTCCATCGACTTCATCATATGGAGAGTCGCAGCAGTTTTTTCTGAAATATGTAATGCGAAATCTTAAAGCCTAACCATGGATGATCACACAATCGTTGATCATGTGCTCACCTTGCAATGCAACTAAATTGGTTGGCGCAATTTTGATGGGAGTTGTGGGAGGACTTGGTGGAGGGCGTGGGAGGATAGCTTGGACAGCAGCCTCGACCTCTAACGTACGCTCATGTGCTGTAAGGAAAATATATTCATGATAACAAAGTTGATGAAACCAAAGTTGCAAAGACTATTTTTATTTTATAGAATAAGATACTTACTAGGTACACACGGTCGCATGTTTGTGGTTGAACCCATTTCCCCATCACTAGCTCGAGAGAAGAGCATGGTATGGATTGTGTTCTTGTGTTGAGGCCTTGAAATCAATTTAATGTTATCAGAAGTCATCCTCTCAACACACTGTCTATGTTGAGCCAACCAGGTAGAGGTTGGGTTCCACTCTGTGTTACCATCAACTAGGCAGAACCCAAGAACATCTTTCAGGAAAGTACATGGACCTTTCTTCTTATGTACATGTACTGACATATTGGATCTTTGGATTGCTTGATAGCATGAGGTACACCATTCATAAGAAAGCTTTGAGCGAATGTCCAGTGAACGACCCATGGTAGAAAGTTGGATGGAGTTGAGAGAGAGAGAGGTGTTGCGATGTAGACGTTAGAAACACAAATGATGCGAACGGTACATCAGTTTGCCTTATATATATAATTCCAAACAAAGAAATTATGTAACATCTTGCTCTCAGCGAATCAGAGATGTACCAATTGTTTAACTTATGATATCACATGATATACATATGACATACCATATGATATATATGATCACATTTGCCATAACACTATGAAATTACTTGTTTAAATTATGGCCATGATAGTTGTCATTCCCATGTGATAATCAGCGTGCTACATCAGATGTATTTTCAATAGTTATAATGCTGTACGTGTGTAAGAAGGGAGGGAAAGAAAAGGAAGAGAAGAAGAAGAGGAAAAAGAGACATTAAGTAAGCAGCAATAATTTCGAAAAATTTTCCAAGTTTTTTTCAACCACAGGTCGCATGCGCGATGGCCGCGCATGGGTTATGTGACATGTGACATGGGAAAGTGAAGCCGGCAGATCAAAAATATAACTACTGACGTCCCTAGGCGCTCTCATAAATATCCTTGGCGCCCTCATGAAGTCCATGAGCGCAATGATGACGTTCCTAGGCGCTCTCATAAATATCCTTGGCGCCCTCATGAAGTCCATGAGCGCAATCATGACGTTCCTAGGCGCTCTCATAAATATCCTTGGCGCCCTCATGAAGTCCATGAGCGCAATCATGACGTTCCTAGGCGCCCTCACCGAAG
Source organism: Prostheceraeus crozeri (assembly GCA_907163375.1). Taxonomy (NCBI): domain Eukaryota; kingdom Metazoa; phylum Platyhelminthes; order Polycladida; family Euryleptidae; genus Prostheceraeus; species Prostheceraeus crozeri. Next base: position 147,621 of record CAJQUW010014496.1, read on the forward strand.
ATCCTAGGCGCCTCATGAAGATCCTAGGCACCTCATGAAGATCCTATGTGCGTCAGAGAGATCCAAGGCGTCATCATGATGTCCTTAGGCTCCTCCATGAAGATCCTAGGCGCCGTTATAAACGTCAACCGCCCGTGTCTTTCAATCCTTCAAAAACACCGTCTGTTCTGTGCTCACGACTCATGTTAAGAAGTCATTAATACACCAAGAAACAAATTCTTCAACAACAACTAGAGAAATGTCAACTGAGATACTGGCCGATAGTTGGAGTACAAGTTTTTATTTTTTGACACCTGTATTGGTTTCACAATAGTTTCTTTCAATGACTAAGGCAATACACCTGTACTAAGAGATGAATTTGCAGGTTAACATGGAGTTGGTACAAAAATAGCTTCGGTGTAGTAATGGAATCTAGAAAGCTCGATTTCGTGTTTATTCTCTTAACAATATCGTCATTTTGATCTGCGTCGAAAGTCGATTTGATACCGGTCACACTTTGTAGGCAGATTTTTTCGAATACTCTTCATCACCATAAAATTATGAGGTCTCAACGCAAACTTTAGCAGAGTCAAGTGATGGAAGAGTATGATCAGTTTTTCGAAACAAGAAGCTATTCAGCCGTACATGGCACTCCAGACATTTTCAGGAACCAATCCTCTTTAAATCTTATTCGACAGCTTACCTTGAGTGAGGTCGACGTCATACTTGATGTTCGATGAAGGCAGAAGAATATTTTCGAAGCTAATCGTTTGAATGCGAAACGTTTACTGTGAATGCGCACGCACTCACACAGGATCACAAGTTGATGTGCATGTTGCTTGCTTATTTGACAATACTCATATCATTCTCAAACATTTAACAAAAAGTAAATATAACAACTTATTTTAATTCACAATGAATAATGTCGATATTTTTTTCATTTTGGGACTGATTGTTGCGACCCTGACAAGGGTTTGACTATTGTGACGTCTGCGGTGATACACAAATTTGTCATGATTTCGACATATATCTTCTTCTGAAGCAGAAAGTAATGGTTTCATCTGATTCCTTGACCCGAAAAACCTAGGCATAGAAGTAGTAAGGAAGTGACAAACACCAGATAGCGCAAGATGGCCGCCATCGCTGACGTCCCCCCCCTCTGGAACGGCAGAGTGTCGTGGTCGGCCGCCGTGGTGCTTCGGATCTGAGTCCCCCCCCTCTGGAACGACAGAGTGTCGTGGTGGACTTGGGCGACCGTGGGGATTAGTCTTGAGGCTATAGTGTGTGATGTTTTTCGTGCAATCTGCTGAATGTTGGGTTGTAAAATGGGCTGTTTCGAGTGGAAGGAGTGGTCGGATGAGAAAACGGAGGCCAGATTCGGATTCAGCGTGAAATTCTGCATCGGTATGGTGAATTTGAACGCCATCGGAGAGAAAAATTTTCGCTGACGTCCCCCCCCTCTGGACAGCTCGCTTCGATTTTGGCTTCCAGTGGACGGATTTTGTCGTGCCATAGCTCGTTTGAAAGCTAAGAGTGCGACAAATTCACTGAAAGAATCGGCTTGTTCCTATCTGTCTTCGTTTAGATGTGAGACGCCATTTAAGATTTTGGGACATTGGCGAAAAACGACAGAGTTAGAATTTGGGACGTTTTGGGCTGTAGCTTCAAAACGAAGCATCGGATTGGAAAACGGATTTCAGATTTGGAATCAGCGTGAAATTCTCTATCTGTATGGTGAGTTTCAAGGCAATCGGTGATTTTGAAGTCAATCGGCGAGAAAAATTTTCAACATTTTTCGAAAAAACGACGGAGTTAGAATTTTTGCGATGGCTGCCTCCTGTGGAGCCACAACGAAGCATCGGATGGAGAAAACGGAGGCCAGATTCGGATTCAGCGTCAAATTCTACATGGAAATGGTGTATTTCCAGCTCAATCGGAGCACTAGAACCGGAGATAGACGGGTTTTGAGTGTTTGGATGATGGGTATTACGTCATCAGCTGATCGCCACATACTATATAAGCTGGGAGCCGAGAGAGACTTGCATTAAGACGAGAACGATTGTCAAAGGTAGGTCGTTTCTCTGAGCTCCGATGATAGCTTTGGACATTCCAAATTCCGAGTTTCTGTAAGAAACCGACTTAGAAAATTTCATTGCTGATATCAGCTAAGGCGTCAGACTTAGAGGTTCGCCAGGAGATTGCCTTCGTCTCCAGGCCATAAAAGACTCCAAAACTTTAAAGGCTTGTAACTTTGCTTCTACAAGTCCGTTTGACTTGATTCAAAAAAAGGTTCGGTCGCTATTGACCTGCCCTAAGTGACAGACTACTTATAAAATTTCATAAGTAGTGCTAAAAAGTTGAAAAATTTAAATTCGCTATTTTTGGCAATTTTCGGGGTTTTCAAACCTTCTGATTTCAATAAAGACCTTTATAAAGTTGTCAGAGGCGAGCTTCGGCTCGAGACTTGCTTCCTGATGTAAATAACTCCACCGGTTTTCATGTCAAAATCGGGGTCCGAATACCAACACAGTGATATGACGCACGCTCTGTCCGCGGGAGGTTGAATTTGAGGGCCGAGGCCTTGGAGTCGGGATAAGATCCCCTCTGAGTAATGCCTGTAACGGATTCATTAGCCTAGCTTGTCTATCCTCAAGTATTGAATGACATATTAGTTGTATTTTTAAAATGATTGTCAATGTTACTTGTCAGTAATTCTATTTTATCTTTCCTTCTACAGAATATGGGAGGCAATTCAAAATTTCTGTTTAAAAAGTGCTCTTGTGGTGAAGTGAAGAGAGGTGGTGAGTTTAAACGCCACTTGAATAAATATAAGAACACGCCTCACATTCATGTTGAGAAAGGTGTTGTTTCCGGCTGTACACATTGCCAAAAGTTTTTAAGAGGCAAGCAGCACGAAAAATTTTATGAGAGGCATCAGAACTGTCCAGTTGTGAAGTTCGCAAATTATACAACTTCGGACATAGGCAAAATCATAGCCCCCTATTTTGAATTGGTCGATTTGGATCAAGAACTGCAGAATGCAATTGCAGATATCATAAATCCTCCTGTTCCGACTACAGGAAATGAAGAATTGCAGAATGCAATAATAGCCGATCCTCCTGTTCCGACTACAGGAAATGAAGAATTGCAGAATGCAATAACAGCCGATCCTGCTGTTCCGACTACAGGAAATGATCTGAGCAGTGATTCAGACACCTCAGACGAGTCCGACTCTGAGGAGGTTGTAGTGCCCGTTAAAGGAATAGCGAAGCCAATCAGCCAATCTTCCCCGAAAAAATTGAAGGGGATTAAAGCCCAAACTTTAGCCTGGAATAAGGACGATCAGGCTGCCAAAGTTAGCCAGGAGTTTGCGCTCAATAAATTGAAAGATGAGCTGAGTCGCTTTAGAAACGAATGCGAGACTTTGAGAGGTGAAAATTTTAACCTGAAAGCTCAAGTCCAGGAAATTAAGAACCTCAAAACGCAGGTCATAAATTTGGAGGCTTTTCGGGATAGGGCACTGCAAAGTGAAAAGCGAGTTGAAGAGCAGGCAGCAAATATTAAAAATTTAAAATCACAAGAAGGGGTGCTTAAGCTCAAGATTGAGCAACTAAAAATGAAAATGGTTGAGAACGAGCAGCACAAGGAGAGAAGAACAACACTCCACCTACCAATTATCAACAGCAGGATTGTTGATGACATTCTGCTGCAAAGTGAGGATGTCGACAGCACGTTCGAATGCTACGAGGGAGCAATGGCGGAGATGCGCTGTATCCATGTCTCCATCAAGCATAATGGCGACATCAAAGAATTGCGCCACCGGAAGCGAAAACTGCCGGCCAAGTACTTGCCTGAGCCACCACCATCGAAGGGGTCACGAACCGGCTAAATTTCTCTTATGGTAAGTTAATATCATCTCTATCACTTGAATATAATTTCATCTATTTTTCCTTCTATTTTCAGATACGACGAAAACGAACCAACGGCTCTCTTAAGGGCCACCATGGGGCAAGACATGATAGAACCTCCTCGCGGTTTGCCCTGGGCAGTCTTCGGACTGGCGAATACTATCATTAAGTTGAATCTGCTATCAGTCAACTTGAACGTTGCAAATGAAGTTCGGTGTAATACTTCCTTTCGACGGGCGTTCCTGTAAAGGGCGGCGGTGAAACCCGTAGCTATGTATACCGCAAGGGACATTCGGCAATGGTCAATCTTGTTAAACCTCTCTGCGTCATGTTTGCAAGTGATTGCCTCTGTCTCAACGTAGTATGCATTCGCGCCAGGGCGACATTTAGCCAACTGTCGAAGGTTGCCTAAAACTTTCCATTGCATACGTTATGAGAACCATGAGTTCTACCTGTCTCTATTAATGAGACGAATTGATGAATGGAATGAAATGGGAGGACACTTACGCGCCACACGCAACATAACACATTTCTCTCTTCCGTAGTCTAACAAGCTCTTTACATATGGATCGCAGTCGATTGCTATCCCTGTATCAGAAGTGTAAGCTATCTTAATTTTATTTAGTACTATTTCATCTACCATCATCGCCCATATGAAATGTTATAAGATTTACAAGTTAGACTAAGCGTGCTACTATTTCCAAATGAAAAAGTATACATGGTTAAATCATCCACTGAAGTCCCATTCAAGTAAGTCAGTATGAAAGCAAAGATAATACGAAATAAAAATTTATTATGGCATGTATTTCAAAAGGTCTTCATCGTCAATATCATCCCAGAGTCTGGCTTCACATAGATAACAAAAACAGTTCAGTTGCTTTAATCGTTCTTCCACTGCGAGCCTCACTTTGTCAATATACTCCCACTCCGCCATAGTTCGTGGCTGGGAGTTAGGAGTGTACCACTCCCATAATTGGTGGAGGAATTTCGTGCTGGTGATCTCCATCACATCGTCAGTATCGTACTGGAGATACTTCCACCTCATGCCTGTTAAGTCGGGACACTCCTTCTCACATGCACTCTCCTCTTCCTCATCCGCTGGTAATGATAACTTTCTGATATTGTCCAGTCGGTACACCTTCTCTACCTTCCCCTTCGTTGGAGCGTTTGGTGCAACGAGCGCCTTTGGTGTTGAGCATGGAGAAGAGAATTTTGTATTTGGTGTTGTCGGAGGGCTTGTCATGTTGACTGTAAATAATGACTTTGAAATGTTTTCTAATTCTTAAGTATCAACAAGCAACCAATCAGAATGAACAGCCAATGAATGATGAATATGAAAGTATATATGCAAAGTGACATTCGTGTCATTTCACTCTGTCTTTGAGACGTATAAGTGAAGTATTCTCTAGCGAATTCTATATTTGAGGCGTACAAGTGAATTCCAAATTTGAGTGAAGTCTCTATCTTGTTGAAGTATCAACCTTAAACTTGATTTCATTGAAATGGTAAGTTGAAAATTTCTTCACTCATCTCCCTCAAACGTGTGGCTAATAGCATTTTCCTCAATTTCAGGCATCAACTTCATCACCAACGCCCTCCCTTCTCGAGGAAAGTTTAGAGTTGTTGAGTCAAGGTAGGTTGTAACAATACACTGAGACTTGAACAGAGATGATAGAATGATTTCTCTTTCAGGTGATGTGAGTTCCACCTCAGAACTGTCACGACATGGCAACGAGTGGGAATGTGCTGACTGTGGGCACATCTTCACGAGGAAATGGGATCTCACCCGACACATCAAGCGAGGTGTTTGTCGACCTAAGCCGGCATCAATCTCCGAAGGTGGGAATGATTCTGTTAACGTCGTCTCCTTTTCTTGCGACTTGTGCGCTCAGTCTTTCGAGACACGTTTTGAACTATCTTCGCACAGACTTCAACATACACACACGAACGATACCTACACCAACGGTACCTCCTCTATCCGACTCACTGAAGTGTCCATAAATAATTTAGTGAGGAACTACCAGATGGACTCCTCAGAAACCATTGCTAACTTTGAGGAATGGTTTCATCAAAATTCATCATTGATAGAAGCGCTCTTCAACAATTTAGACAATTTTAGGATGAAGGCGCTCATCTATCTTAAAATAAAATATGTAAAAATCGACCACCATACCGGACAAATAATAGAGAGGTTGGAGTTTCACATACCCTCCTCTCCTGCAACCGAGGTTGTAGACTATGAGTCTTGGATAAATTTTCACATCCAAGGATTAAAATTAAATATTGATAAATTTAACGAGCGCGATAGCGGTCTCATTTTTGACGGCATTGAGTCCGCCTTATTTAAAATCAGTTTATTAGGAAATCATAGTGGTCGAGGCTCCTTTAAACTTCCAAAAAATTTAAAAAACAAAACAGCAGTCATCAATGTCGATTGCGAATCGCAATGTTTTAAATATGCTGTCCTCTCGATTCTCCACTATAATGACATCAATGCGAATCGAAATCGCACATATAGCTATAGGCAGTGGGAGAATGAATTAAACTTCGATGACTGTAATAGTGACGATATGAAAATTAAAGATATAGAAAAATTTGAAAAATTGAACAACATTAAAATAGTTCTCCATGTTTGGGAAAAAGGATTGAAGGGTGTGCGCTACAACTCGCGTTCGAGTTGTTATGAACGTACAGTAAACCTGTTATTAGTAAAACAGGATGATAGTGAGGAATGGCACTACTGCGGTATTCCCAAAATCTCTCGCTTATACCACCACTTAGAAAACTCTAGTAGAGAGTTATATTACTGCGACAGATGTATTCGCCACTTTAGGAGGAAAACTAAATTTGAAACTCATTACGAATGGTGTAAGCGAGGTAAACTACAAATGGAGCGCATGCCCAAAGATAAGGAGTTTTCATATAGAGAGAATGGCGATGAACTAAGTCCTCTTCGTGTCATCTATGCTGACATCGAATGCTATATCGATGATATCATCCACAAGCCAGCAGCCATTTCCTGCTATGAAGTATGGCATGATCACTTTAGGAGTAGGCAAAATAAAATGCACGTCTGGCAAGGTGAGGATTGTATTTACCAATTCCTACAATTCCTCGAACAGGCTGTAAAATTTCAACAAAAGTATGATGGTGAACTCTATCGCAGATCATTGCATATGACAGCAGATGATCAAGCAAAATTTGATAGTTGCAACGTTTGCCCCAAATGTAGGAAAACGTTTGATGATGATAAGATTAAGAAAGTGCGCGACCATGATCACATCACTGGTAAATTTAGAAACGCACTCTGTTCAAAATGCAATTTTTCGCTGAGGATGAAGCGGCGTACATTACCCGTCATTTTCCATAATTTCAAGGGCTACGACAGCCATATGATAATAAAAGGAGGTTTAGGTCAAATGAAAGAGTGGAAGCTTGATGTAATAGCACAAACGAGAGAGAAGTTTATGGCTATGACAGCAAAATTGCCTGTCGATAAAACTAAAGAAAATAAGACGGTCTATTTTGATATAAAATTTTTAGATTCCTACCAATTTATGACTGCATCACTGGCCTCTCTCGTACAAAATCTAAAGTCTCTTCCACTAACACAAAATCTTAAGAAACAATATCCAAATCTAACCGATGAAGTCATCACACGGAAAGGAGTCTTTCCATATGCATATTTTGATGCAATTAGTAAACTCGGCGAGACTTCTCTTCCGCCCATAGATAAATTTAAAAATGATTTGAGCGGTGCAGAATGTAAGAGCGAAGATTATGATCATGCACAAGATGCATGGATAAAATTTGACTGCCATACATTTGGTGAATATATGATTGCCTACCTTAAGTTAGATGTATTTTTGCTGGCTGATGTATTTCAGGAGTTTCGACGAGTGGCATTAGAAGAAGATAAGTTAGATCCCGTCCACTTTGTCAGTCTACCAGCCATGTCATTTAAGTCTGCTTTTAAAATGACTGGTGAGACCATTCATCTCTTACAAGATCCAGAGATGTATAATTTATTTGAGCGAGGAATTTGCGGTGGTCTCACATTTGTAAATAAACATAGGTTAAAATCTGAAACAGTAGGTAATGATCATACCCATCTTAAGTATTATGACCAAAATAATTTGTATGGTAGTTCATTATCCAAACCGCTACCTCACTCTGAGTTTAGCTGGTTAGATGATAGTGAAATTCAGCATCTCTCCAACCCTTCTAACATACTAGCAATTCCAGATGAAGGTGCTTGGGGATATTATTTTGAGATAGATCTAATCTATCCAAATAATATTAAACATAAAACCGTAGATTTTCCACTCGCACCCGAATCAGGTGAAGTGAGTAAAGATATGTTTTCCGACTTTATGAAACAATTTCATAAAGATCTAGAATCATGCGGTCAACCCGACTATAAGCCTTGCCGCAAACTTTTACTCACTCAATATGATAAAGAAAACTATCTAGTCCACTTTAGCATCTTAAAATTTTATTTAGAAATGGGCATGATTTTAAAAAGAGTTCACCGCATTATTAAATTTAGACAGAAAGCCTTCCTCAAACCATATATTGATAGCAACAGCCAGAAACGTGCACTAGCCCAAAATAATTTTGAAAAAGATTTTTATAAATATAAGAACAACAGTCTATTTGGTAAGACGATGGAGGATGTTAGAAAGCGCGTAAACTACAAACTAGTTAATGATGATCAAAAGTATCACAAATTGACCTCATCACCTCTATTCATCGATAGAGACATTATCGATGAGGACCTTATAGGTGTTAAAATGATAAAATCTGAAGTTGAGTTGTGCAAACCCATCTATATTGGTCAAGCTGTACTAGATTACTCTAAGCTTGAAATGTATCAACTCTTCTATAAAATACTAAAACCGTGTCCTCTCGTAAAAGAGGTTCGTTTGTTGGGTGGTGACACAGATAGTTTCTTCTTAGGTATTACCACTCAAAAAGATTTAAATTTTAATGAAGTAGGAAAATCTTTAGAAAGATATTTTGATACATCAAATTATCCTACTGATCATCCACTATACTCCATCAAAAATAAGGCCAAACCTGGTTGTTTTAAGGATGAGACAGCAGGGAATGAGATAGCTGAAATGATTCTCCTCCGTCCAAAAATGTACAGTATGAAATTAAAGGATAGCGACGATAGCATTAAGCGTGCTAAAGGCATATCAAGATCATTGGTCTCTAACATGAAACATAAAAATTTCAAGGGAGCCTATAGAAATAAAAATATAACGTTTGTCAATATGACAATCTTAAAATCTAAGTCGCATGAGATCAAAACTCATACTTTTAGGAAACGGGCGCTTTCAGCATGGGAGGATAAGAGGTGCTGGTTAGAACACAACATATCTCTTCCACATGGACATCCTGATACAGGCATACCACCACCCAAAAGAATTAAACCCACACTACCACATTCAGGAGACGTCTTAGCATAATCATCCTTAACTTAGTATTTTGATGTTGATTTCTGTAGATAAACATTGTTGTTTTATGTATCGCATGAGATTGTTTTTTCCTTGTGAATATGTGTCAACATCTGTACATTCCCCATGTGATGACTTTTCCACTGAAAGACATTTTTCCTATCCCTGTGTATTTCCACCCTTCACGAAGTAAAAAGACTTTTTGTATATAGCAATGTTTATTGAAGTGTGCTCATGTATATATTTTCAGTGGATGTTGTATAAAGTCTATTGCTTCACATTCATGCACATATTTCAATAAATGTTGTATAAAGACTTCACTTTGTTTTCCGAAACACTAAAGTTACGAGGGATTTAGTATCTTTCACATGGATGCACTCTTGTAAACCATTGGTAATTTTGATAGCAATAGAGGGTATAGTTTGTTTGATGACGGGATGATAGAAAATAGATTCAAACATCTTCTCGACTATTCCATATGAAGTGTCTTTATCATGAATGAAATCACGTAAAATGTATTCTTTTTTCTCACCAACAGAAATAGGTAGAATCAAATCACTTTGAATGTAAAGGTGCTGTTCATGTTTATCAAGTGTCATTGGTGTTTCTATACCAATCGTATGCGCAGCAGCAAACACTGTTTGTAGCATTGAAAAACCAAAGAGTTTTTTCAAATTTTTACTCAATTGACATTGAATGTTATCACCCAGTTTCAGAACAACGCGTTGATTTTCAATTGAAAACGAAATGTGGTGTGTCTTTACATCATATTTACTTTTCATCACATGCTTCAACTTCTGTTGTATATAAGGATTTACTACATGAATGAAGCTTTCAACTGTATGATATAGACGCGGCATTATATTGATAGCAACTTTAGATTCTTCATAAGACTGGTAAATTTTCTTGATGCGATCGCCATAGATGTCCACCCACCATTCATCATTAACTGAATCAGCTTTAATGTGATATTCATGAGAAGCATACACCACACCGCTTCCAATAATAGGTGTATAATGTCTTACAAAATGACGCAAGGTTGGAGAGAAATAAACTCTAAGTTTGTCATTATATTTCTGAATAACCAACTTATTTTTGTTCGCCATAATTTTCTCTCCATACTTCTTACCCACAGTCTCATTCCATCGTTTTACTAACTCAATAAGTGATAAAGGTTGAACACCACGCTTTTTCAAAATGATGCGTTCTTCGCATTCTACAACATCTTCATCAAATATTTTAAATCTATAATGAAATTTGTTGATTCGATTTGAATAAACTTTTTTAACATTTGCAGTAGGAATTGACGTTAGATGTAGTCCATGACCAAAACCAAGATGTGGATAGAATTCATTATCCAACCTCAGCGTAAGACCTTTAGTAAAAGAATGAAAGCGGAGGAACTGTCTCCCACTCCAATGATAGATAGTAAACTCATAAGCTTTCTGATTTTTATTCTTCATGATGGAAGTATTACCACTGTTGAATGCCTTAATAATTTTCTCATTCCCAAATGGTTCATAAGAATCTGATTTTATCTGAATCCATTCATAGTTCCACTTTCCATCTGATGTTAAATTGTATGGGAACTGAAATGTATTGTTCATCGTTATTCCATCATGGGTGCGAGGAGTCAATATCATTTCTTCCAAATCATTCACATTCTGAATATTGCTATCATAGCAAATACTAGAAACGCCAACCTCCCATTCACCTTCTAAATGCAGTGGCCGATTTAATTGTACTCGATAGTCTGATGGTTTATTTTTGGGAAATTTATTCATAGAAGCATTAGTGGGCAAGTAGATTAGAAACGAGTCCTTATTTTCACTTTCCATATTATTCACATTGGAAAAATATATTAGCATACTTTTGCATTAACTCTTCATTCGGAAATGGAGTGTGATACTTGTCACAGCATCTTTATGAAAAGGAATCAACGCACCAGCATCGTCATAAAAGGCAATATCAATTTGTGGGATGTAGTTTGATTTCAGCTTTGTATAATGCACTTTCTTGAAAGTATGCTCAGATAAAATACTGCAGCTTTTTGGCTGGTATGGTATCATTGCTAGCAATGGAGCTTCAACATCTCCCACACGTACATCTTCACCAATATTGGAATATATCTGAAAATAGTTAATACGACGCGATAGCGACATGTCTGCGCTAGCTTTGGTTACAGTACCACTTTTAAAGATATTTTGATCAAAACCCAAAATGTCCATTAGAGTTTTATCCATAATTAGTTCAATACCTTTTCCACTTATAGTGAGAGACAAAGTACCTTCTTTTTCAGAAAATGAAATATGTTGGTCATTAATCACTTCATTTAAATAATCTACAACCAATTTAACCGAAGTAATAATGCGAGGCATCAACACTCTTGTTTCATGTAAGATACCACCTAAAGGCTCTACACACTTTCTGTATAAAGATACGGACCATTCTGTATCAAATTGATTTGACCTTTCACATGGTAAATGTTGCATATCAGATTTTCCATGAACAGCTGCAGAACGATGTCGTAAGAACTGATGAAAATCTTTTGAACAAACTAATACTAGATCATCATCATTTAATTTCTTATTGCAATATGATTAGATGATTTAATATAAGTCAATGTTGCCACTTGTTTACCATCAACTCGAAGGAGATAATTAAATTTCTTCAATAATGTTTCAGGAGTCATGTTTGTCTTTCTTGGCTTAATCACAATCTTCTTCACCAACGTCTTCTCATTTCTTGGAATAAGATCTACATAATAAGCTTCCTCTCGATATATTAACTGTTTATGACCACTTATGTGGTAATTAACGTTAAAATTATCATAGCTTGTTAAGGCGCTAGCGAGGTAGCCTAAATCATTTCTTAAACTTGGACTTAAACCAACAATCCAATCTTTCTCAACTACATGATGTACATAAGTATAATCATCATTGTGCGGAGTAAATTGGGTAATATGTTTACACGCTTTATTCAAGAAATCATATATAAACTTTTTACATGATAAGAGATCTTTCTTTGGCCACTGTGGAATGTATACTCGGCACCCCTTTTCACATTGGTAAGCAGCTGTACGCCTCATATTAATAGTCATCACCTCATGATCAAAAGTATAGACACAGTTGCTATAAACAAGTTGAGTGACACCCACTTCCCAATTTCCATTTAGCTGTTGTGCATGATCAATGGGAGTAGAAAAGAGTGCGGCTCGATTACTAGTAAATCTCTTTGTAGCCGCATTGCTAAGCAAAATATGATAAAACGACATTTTTATATTGCTGATCTGCAACTTTGCATAACATCATGAAGACTTGGATTTTGGACTCTCTACAATATATCAGAGTTGATCGTGATGGAAACGCACATTTCAAAAATTCTCATGGTCATACATCAAGAGGAATTACATTAACATGGCGACAATTTGTCAACCTCAATGATATCATGAGGGATTTGGAATATTTTGAAACATTAAGATTCATCTCCTTGGGTGATCAAGTTTGGCTTCAACATTACAGAAATGAAATTCAAATCTACCATTCTCATTCCGCAAACTGTTTCTCATTTCGCAAATACAATTGGGAGAAGTATAGAAGATACATACATCGCTCCATCATGACATTTATTCGTCGTGAGTTCATCGCCCTACTATGCAAATCTTAATCAGACATGACTACCACGCACCATGAGTTGGAAATTAGATTCCCTACAACGTATTGAAACGGATCATGATCGAAACGTCTATTTCAAAGATTCAACTGGAAATGTGAGAAGAGAGTTTGCTTTATCTTATCGTCATTTTCAATCTCTACATCATATCATGAAGGATTTGAAGTACTTCTATATGAAAAGACATTCACGTATTAGAAATCGCATCTGGTTGCGCGTCAACAATCGGCGAATTCAACTCTATCATTCCCAACTTCATACTAACTTCACATTTCATCAAGGTAGTTGGGAAAAGTATAAAAGGAAGGAAGGTACATCGCTCAATTTACTCATTCTTTCATCATGAAGCGCCATCGCTACACCATTGTCAACATTCTCCGTCGCTTCAGACTCTACACCAAAATCGATCTCACAACATTACACCAACACCTTCCAAACAGCAAGTATTACCCGGGTCGACCTCAAATGTTAGTGGTGAAGATGAACAATTCACGGAATCTTCAACTCTTCCCAAATGGGACTGTACAGATTCTCGGCGCCCTTTCTCATTCATCGGCGCAGTCAATGCGCTTAGAGCTACAAAGACTACTACGTCGGATATGGAAGAGGGAGAGGTGTGTGATGTCGAATCTGACTGTGGACAATATGGTGATCTCTACTCAATTGAGTGACAGTCTATCATTTTTGAAGATTCGTACCAGCAGTTACAATTTGTGTTATGAACCCGAACTTTTTCCTGCAGCTCTCATTAGTTGTTGGTTACCTGTGCATGTGGCAATCTTTCATAATAGTAAAGTGATCATTAATGGACTAAAATCTCATGTACAAGCAAATGTGATCCTAGACTATCTCATTGAGTATGTACGCACCCAGCGGATTGTAAAATAAAAAACAATTTTTCCAACATGATGTTTTTATTTCAAATCACGATAGAACTTACAAATCATTTTTTCATTATAGGATGGATTACATGAAAAGTTTTGAATAATAGATGCAAATCGAGATACATGTAAACGTTTTAAGATGAAGTACAGTACAAAAGCACCACACGTTGATGAAAGTGGATGTTGTAGTATGCGTTCATTTCGCTGATATTGACGCGTATGTTTTCTCAACCACTGCTGTGTTGGTATATTTGGAGGTTGAGCAAGAGAGTCAAATAGTTCACCACGTCGGTCTTCTCCAATAAAGATCGATTTCCAATGCTCACCGCCTAAATTCTGCGAATGAGTGTTTAGCACAATAAAGATGGGATAGTGATTTACTGCAGGTGGTAAGGCATCGAGTGAATAGACATTATCGAAAGATTTCAACGTCGCTTCGTCTGCATTACGCTGCACTTTAGTCTTAATATCGTCAGCAGTCAACCAACTCATTAACGATTATACTGAAGAATCACGTCACGATACTTTGTAATTTCAATATTTGAATCGAAGACTGCATAAATTAATACATTGATCGTCTCAGGTAGTGTTCTTTTGAACGTCAAATCCAAACGAATATTATGAGGCACGTTCGCTTGACGATAGGGTGCACTAATATCGCTGTCAGCAGTCAAATCAAATGCATAAATAGTATATCCACTCTTAAACTCTTTCATAGTCAGTCCGTTGGTGTCATCCGTATTGTAAAAGCCAAAGACATCCATAAAATCAACATAACTGCGCATAAATTGATCCGAAGCAAAATCTGGTTTGTAGGGTGGACCAGGATGACTCACACCATTTACACGTAAAGCAATTTCACTTAACTGATTGTGTTGAAAATTGAAAGGATTCTTCTTTATATTACCATTAAATGCATCATTTTCAACCATTGCCATCATGAGGAGCTTCGGTGCTTCCGATGGAAAGAGGCCATCTTTCATGAAACTCTTTTGATCTTTCGGAATTGTAAAGGTGAGAAGCTTTGTATGCTGAACGGGGTAAATGGCATTTTGGCGGTTAAGGCCTTCAGCATGCCCTCTAATGACACTTGGATTCGGTACTACTCGACGAATGTAAAGTGCAATATCTTCCACATGAATTCTAAAATTGTCAACTTTAGCAAATGCATTCAGCGCAAATTCAGGCTTATTCAATGTCAGCTTGAGTCGCATGCTGGTATTACAGAGTAAAAACTTTGACTGCCTAAAGAAGTCTAAATTCAGCGGACCATATAGCTGACATACTTTACTATCTTTAATCATAGCAGATCGCTTTACAAAGCCACTGTTTGTTTCAACATCAAATTTTCCTGCTTCATCTCTATACCATCCCATGGCTTCCATATGACTTTTTTGTGCTGCTGGATGAAACTGTGATACATGATTGAAATATGATTTATAGGGATAATCGCTTTGACCACCTTCCACCTGCTGCTCTCCAATCGTTAGAGAAACATCGCGAAGTAATGTAGTCAATGGTAAATTGTTCAGTCCAACTTTATGTGCATCGTCAATAGCAGTTCCATCTGTTTGCTGAATTCTAAACCTCAAATCAAGCATCGCATAACTCAAATCTATGTAGTCATCACTACCACCAGGAATAACAAATTCAATGGGACCAGCATTCTCAGCTGTTCGAGGATGATAATCTACAATACTTGAACTAAGAATATCTGTCTGTATGGCTTGTTGATCGAACAAACAAAAACCGGAAGTTTTACACTCCATGATTAGAAGTTATAGCAGCGTCGTCGTTTAGCGCCTGATGAATGATTAGAGCCTCTACGACGTTTGCGTGAATGCCTTTTGACTGAAGATCGCACCTTACCAGCTCCGCGATGTTTCCTCCTTCCTTTATTCATTCGTTTAGGTGATTTCTTTCCTTGAGTAATACCAGCAAAGGTCTGCTTCAATGTTTTTAAACCGCGTTCCTTCCCACGATTCAACAAACTGCTCTTAAAACTTCTACCTCTGGAAAGATCACTAGCAACATCACCAGCAAAGCCAATGGCATTACTTAAAACATTTCGTTTTAAAGATCTACCGACATTGGATATGAGAGGTGCTACAACAGATTTCAGTGCACCAAGTATGCTACCTCCACGTTGACGGCGAGCGCCGATGTAAATTTGTCCTCCACCACTTACATAGGAGGGTCGTGAATAAAATGAGGCAGTTGGATTCATAGCTCAAACCCTAAACATTGTTAGTTACAACTTTGCATGAATCACTGTCGATCACTTAGATGAAAGATGTCGGCACGACGCATCCAAGAGTTCATACTTGAAGGATAACCAGTCCATTTAACAAGACACCATTCTTCACCTTGCCGTTTTTTACATCGAATGATTTTCTCTACCAAATATGTTTCACTTTCAGTGACTACCTCAATCTCATCGCGGTAAAAGCTACCCTCAATTTCTTCATTATCGTAATCTTTCAACTTGTAGGTGGTCGGAGAGTCTTTTTGATTAATCCTTGATACTGTAAATACCTCCTCTATCCAATTCGGAAGGTACCCTTTAGCAAAAACACTTTTCACTTTTGAGATACGAACTTTATCGCCAATTTTCACATCACTTTTCACATGAGTACGTTTACGTTGGAATGATTCGCGCACTTTATCTACATTGTCAGCATTTACATCTACTGGTCTGAGTCCAATAGAACGATGGATAGAGTGATTGTAGGCATGGAGTGTATCTTGTAGAACCTTTGTCCAATTTTGTGTCAAGTTGGCAGTAAAATGTCGCCACAAGCGATTTTTTAATGTGCGATTAAAACGTTCAACGAGTGCAGCTTTATAAGCACTCTTTACACTAAACAACTCAATGTCATGCCTCTCAAATAATCTTCGCACATGCTGATTTTCAAACTCTTTTCCTTGATCACTCTGAATTCTTTTTGGAATGCGACCTTCTCGAAAAATTGTTTGGAATGCTTTTGCTACTCCTTTCCCTTCTTTAGTTTTTAAAGGTTGAGCCCACGCATAACGCGAGAAAATATCAATGACGGTTAAAATAAAATTATTGCCCGAGTTATGTTTTGAAATGGAGGCGACATCGCACAAATCTGCTTGCCACTGTTCATCGATGTCATGAACAATATAATGGCGGGTGCGGTACTTCTTTTTCGCTTGTTTGTGGAGTGTATAGGTAGCCTGACCCTTTAACCATCGTTTCACTTGTGATTGTGGAAGACCACTCGCTTTTGATAATTTCTTGATAGATGCAAATCCTGCCGGATGTTTTACATCATAATAGATTGACTTCAAACGTTCAGTCGATGACGACTGACTCTTTTTCCTCCTTCTCATCTTTTTGTTTTCTTGCCTTTCTACATTTACAACAACTGCAGCATTTAGCTTTAGCAGTTTTGCGATCGTGTTCACATTGCTTAGGGGTTTCATTATGAGAGCTTGCGCAGCAAGTGCAAGTGACAACGACATTCACCTCTGGCGGCTCATTACATGGCAAGCAACACATCTGCTTCATATTAATAGTCTGAGAACATGTATTTCCTGGGAGGAGCTGTTTTACGTTTTCCTTTTACTAGTTTTAGTGGCGATGTAGATCTACGTCGAGTTCTTCCTCTTGTTTGCTTAGTGAGTGTGGGAGGGGATGTAGCAGGTGACGTCTTAAACCAATTTGTCGGCATTTTCATCGCCTGAAGCATTGGAGCAGTAGCCACTGTTGAATCAAGTTCTTTCAATGTCTCATTATTCAAAGCAAATTTTGGTACATTATGCTTTTTCAATAGTTTAAGAAAGTATGACCAACCAGGTGGAACATAGCCCTGACGGCGCTTTCTACGTGTCGCATACTGAATCAAGTCTTCATAACGTGAAGCATCAATCACTTTATTTTCATCTGTAATGATTTCTCCTCTATCATTTACATTGAGATGGGGTTCAATACTATTGAAAAGAGATATGGCATGTGCGCGAGATGCTAAAGGTGTAGCAGTCGATACAGAGTCACGCATCTTATTCTTCAAGTTTTTCAATTGCTCAACAGTTTCCGATTGTAATAATACAGCACGATGTGGATCTTTGATGTGAACATTTTGCTGATAATCTATTTCTTTCCTATACATTTGATTTGCAAGAGGTTGCTTTACTTGCTGCATAGCAGTCAATTGTACATATTCATCCTGAGGAATAACAATCATGCGAGAATAAGAACTCATAGTTTGTAGATAATCATGGGAGTTTTCAAAATATCACTTCGAAATCTAAATTCTTCCGGACACTCTTGCGTAAAGTCAATGAATAAGTAACCGTGTGGTTTTTCAGTAGCTGCTTGAAAAATTTCAATTAAGGCTTTTGATCCTCTGGGTGCAACTTGTCGCGCTAAAATTTCAAATTGACTTTTATCTCGCGGATTCTTGAAAATAGCATAATAGTGTGTATTCAGGTTTCGTGTACGAGCTTCTTTTCCATCAGGAAACAAATTTTGTGTGATATAGATGATAAAGCACCTTTTATGGTGTGCTGCGCGAGTGAACATATCTGTAACATCTTTTGAATTCTTACTTTCTTTTAATAAATCATCCAATACAACAACATCATTAGACTGAAGTTTATTCACTGCAATAATTCCTTCATGTCGAATAAAGTTGCGACTTTGCAATTCCTGAAACAGCGACGGTTGATAAATACCATAACACCAAATCACTCGATTGATAGATTCCTTAAACAACTCCCTTCTTTTATCCAATAAATTCAGCGTGAAAACAGTTTTACCTGCATGAGATGGACCTGATACAGTCAGAACTTTATCACATTGAAGTCTGAAATCCATTTTATTACTTTGAGACTCAACATTTGCATAATTAACGCTTAGAGCCAAAGATATTACCCAATAGGTTGCCCACGGCAGGAGCTATCATTGGAAGTATTGCTGAAAGGAAACCGCCCTTTTGTGTTAGAGTTTTCCTCTTTCTTTGAAGGGTGACTTTAGGATTGGAAATGAAACGCAATTTCGTAGCATATCGCTTAAGTAACTTTCGTTGTTTTGGCGCTAATTTCTTCGTCCTCAACTTCCTCACATGAGAAATAATTTCACAAATGAATTTATCGTTAGCATGTCGTATAGCATTGCATCGCTGATTTGCTTTCATTCGTCGGAGAGCTTGAATGGCTGAAGAAAACTTTGAAGACTTTTGACTTTTATGTTTCGTCATTTTACGTTTCGCCATTTTCCGTGTTAGTCTTTGCTAAAACCTATCTTTACCACATTTGCATAGGTACTAACTATTGCGACATAAGTGACACTCGAAATGAGCAATATCACAGTGGTTACATTGGCAAAGTTGAATGCAATTACGTATGAAACAGCGTTGACAAAAAGCATGCTTACATCTCTTGAAGATGCGCTTTTCATTTCCATCCTTTCGCTTACATACATCGCAACACATAGTTTCACCGTTACTGATGTCTATAGCAAGTCTTTTTGAAGATATGAATTTGCTAGCCTTTTCTAAATAATAGACGCATGTACAGAAGGAATATACTTCGAGAGTGAGCAGACATAGCTCGAAAACCAGTTGTGCTACAATCAAGTACCACTGCATTTTCAATTTTTCTTTATGGAAATTTGAATGTGAATATCTGAAATCGCTTCAATCACTAGACTGCTACCATGATGGTTAAATGCGTTAAGACGTTCAGCAATTTTTATCATATGTCTTTGAAAAAATTCTTGGGGGTGATCTACCACTTCCATTGAATAAGAAGCAAAATGGAAAGAGCGACTTTCCACCTCTTCCTTTCCAAAATGACTAAACTTAATTTTCGCAACTAATCGCGCCATGAGAATGCTATCAGAGAATGTATTCATTAACTCTAGAAATAGAGTGCTAGCATCATCGACCACTGCTTCGATGTCGGTCTCATCTTTATGAAAATTTATCACATAATCTTGAACAGCTCCTTTTAAACTTTGCCTATGAAAATGTAATGTTCCGCAGTCGTTTGAGAAAGACATGATCGCCCTTTATCTAACCCATCCATTGCATGAAAACAACAACTCTTCTCATAGTAACATTTATTGAATAACGGTAACAAGCATGCATTATAAATCAATGGTTTGAAAGAGATAAAATAGATACAGCTGGTAACTATCATACAGCGAGCAATGATAACCATACAGGACTTTGGCAGTGTTGAGGTAAGGAGGAAAGAAGCATTGGTTATGAACGTAGCTACTACAACGAACAGACAAAATAGGAACACACAAATCCTTAAAACGTTTCGTGACTTCATGATAATGTTGATTCACTCTACTATCCCAAGGCGGGAGCAAAATATCATCAATGATTAGATTGGGAAATACTTTCCTCTCCTTACCAGGATTATTACAAAAGATGCGTATAACATTGAAAGCAGCTAACCATCGTTTAAAGTCAATAAGAAGAGCACTCTCACAAGAAAAGCCATAGTCTTGCAAATATTTCAGATTAAGTCCATGAATGTGTTTTCTCGCCCATTGATCAACATTGGGATCGCAGTTGGCATGTTGATGATAGACACTAACAATCTGATATGTCCAATTGTTCATAGCAAAAGCACTGAGCTCCTGTACAGGTTCACCCTCACAATCCATAAAAATGATGATAGAAGCCTAAAACGGAAATTACACATCTAAGGAAACGTTCTATAACATATTACAAAATGAAGAATTACATCGATGCTTTTCACGACAAAATACACAAATGATATGATGGCAACGAAGAAGTAAAATGTATCTAATAAGACCACGTCTACGACACTCAAAGCACATAAGCGAATTGTCATAGGGTAGAGTTAGGAAAGGACTAGTAATTCTCCTTCTTTGATTTGCGTTTTGAGGCAGCATTCTTCTCCGACTTGCGCTTCGTACCACTGCTGTTAAGGATTTGATCAGTTATGTCGTCCACGTTGGGTGGTTTTGGAATATATAGGATGGATTCCATATGCATGGAGAGAGAGGCTATTTTATTATCCTTGTGTCGACCATAATATAGCCCATTCACTTTGAAAAGGATATCCCAAGTACCTTCTCCGAGCTCATCACATCTGATGGGTATTGATTGATCTCCCTCCTTCTTATAGTAAGTACACCAATGTGATACCGGTAGGCAAATGTGATTGCCATCCCAAATCTTTCTATAGGGAGTATCCTTGTCATCTCTAGCCTTCCACTCTTGAGCAAGAGGAGTAGGAATGTCCATATTTAATGTCACATACTCCTCAATAATATCAAGTTGGTGGCGAATGTACGGACTCACGGGGATCAGTATGTAGTCCCCATACTGATTGTGCATTATCTTGACATCCGTGGAAGGGAGCATTCCCGTTTGGAGTACTACGCTATGATCGTCATAACGCAAGACTTGTTTAAATTTACGCTGTAGCGGTGTAGGATTATGTACCTTGGTTGTTTCTTCCACTGGCCTCAGTTGTAGATGATCTGACCGTAGCGAACCTTGTAACGTTTGACCGCCATTTTGTCCTACTAGTGCAGCAGATGGAGTAGATGCCTGAAAATGAAAAAAGATTGTATTAAGTTTACGTTCAAGGGAGGAGAGGGAGGGAAGTAGCGACTTACCATTTTAGTTGGATAATAGAACAGGGAACTAGAGAGAGAGAAAATGTGCGTCCGTCACTCGTATGATTCAACGATGGAATGATTCTCACTGTGGAAGGCTCGCTATTTATAAAGAAATGCTTGATTCTCATTGGATGATGATCCTCATTGGACAATAACATCAAGCTGATTCCAAATCTGAAATCCGTTTTCCAATCCGAGCCTTCGTTTTGGCGCTACAGCCCAAAACGTCCCAAATTCTAACTCTGTCGTTTTTCGCCAATGTCCCAAAATCTTAAATGGCGTCTCACATCTAAACGAAGACAGATAGGAACAAGCCGATTCTTTCAGTGAATTTGTCTCACTCTTAGCTTTCAAACGAGCTATGGCACGACTAAATCCGTCCACTGGAAGCCAAAATCGAAGCGAGCTGTCCAGAGGGGGGGGCGTCAGCGAAATTTTTCTCTCCGATTGACTTGAAACTCACCATACAGATAGAGAATTTCACGCTGATTCCAAATCTGAAATCCGTTTTCCAATCCGATGCTTCGTTTTGAAGCTACAGCCCAAAACGTCCCAAATTCTAACTCTGTCGTTTTTCGCCAATGTCCCAAAATCTTAAATGGCGGCTCACATCTAAACGAAGACAGATAGGAACAAGCCGATTCTTTCAGTGAATTTGTCTCACTCTTAGCTTTCAAACGAGCTATGGCACGACAAAATCCGTCCACTGGAAGCCAAAATCGAAGCGAGCTGTCCAGAGGGGGGGGGCGACGTCAGCGAAAATTTTTCTCTCCGATGGCGTTCAAATTCACCATACCGATGCAGAATTTCACGCTGAATCCGAATCTGGCCTCCGTTTTCTCATCCGACCACTCCTTCCACTCGAAACAGCCCATTTTACAACCCAACATTCAGCAGATTGCACGAAAAACATCACACACTATAGCCTCAAGACTAATCCTGGCGGTCGCCCAAGTCCACCACGACACTCTGTCGTTCCAGAGGGGGGGACTCAGATCCGAAGCACCACGGCGGCCGACCACGACACTCTGCCGTTCCAGAGGGGGGGGACGTCAGCGATGTCGGCCATCTTGCGCTATCTGGTGTTTGTCACTTCCTTACTACTCATAGATACCAAATTCATATTTCTAGAATGAAAAGTTTTCAAGATATTGGCATTTTTAGATTCTGATGGCGGCCATTTTGTAAAATGGCGGAAATACATGTAGAACCCATCTGATCGCTGTTCACTCGGATCAAAATTGTTGCTTAGACCCTAATCTTCAACCTCATACCCAAAAACAAACTTTTGCAAAAAGTTGAAGTGAAAGTGAAAAATTGGGGATGTCAGAAAGCCCACTACACAGCACGAAGTGGAATACCGCAGTTAATGACGTCAAGAAGCAGCTTCAATGCTGCGATGTAATGACAGTGTGTTCTCAGTCTAATGAAAGACTACAGGGAGAAAAATCACGGCGTGAGAAAATCAATACAATAAGCTAAACAGCAGCGCGTAGTGGCTGACCCCAATCTGATGAGTCATGTCAGGCAGCGCATGTGATCTGAACATGCATTGGGATGTGTGTGTTACACTGCGAGCACTTGCTGACTAGAATCAAAGGTTTAACTCGGTAAAAGTGCTCATGGAATAAACATTCTTTCTAAATAAGTAGGACTACGCTAGATTGACTGCTGTCGGCGTCTTCCAGGCCTCCTTTCAGTACGCCGTGGTTAGAAGCGATTTGCAACCAGTGTCCTTTGCAACGCAAGGGAATTCCAGTGGTACCAATAGCGTTTGGTTGTTATTTCACAAGATTCGCTTCTGTTTTGTCTGTATTTATATCCCTCCATTAAATGTTACTCATTCTGCTAATGAGGTAATTTGATTTCATGACTTATAATCTTGATAATGTCCTGACTCAGCACCCTGGCTACAATATTAGCATAACCAGTGATTTCAACAGAATGAAGATTGAGTAGTTGATATCTGCGTTTGACTTGCTGAACATTGTGTCAGACCCAACACGAGGTAATGGTTTTTTGGATCTGATTCTGATGTCATCATCGATCGCTATTAACTATGTCACCGATGTTGGGCCACCAATTTCAATGTCTGACCACAACACTATCTTATGTGAGCCTAGGATTGAGCAGGTTTCAAGTTGAAATAAACTGTGTATGACTTACGTGAATCGCATATTTATGCTTTCCTTCGTCACCTTAACAATTCAAACATTCAATCCTACCAGCCGCACATCTTTTTCCATGGCAATTTGATCTATCGTTGCTGTTAATGGACATAATGTATGATATGGGTTATCCATCGATGAGAAGTGCCAAATACTAACAGAATCGGTATTGTTGTCCTTCCTTGAAACGATTTCATTGACTACTGTGATAATTATACCTCATGATCAACCGTATATCACCCCGCTTATAAAGTCCCTCATTAATCAGCGGTGGACTGCTTATAGGCAGCGGAACTTAGCTAGCTGGATACCGCGCTTGTATGGGTTACCGAAGACCCATAAAGCCGGAACTCCATTGTACCCAATTATGAGTATGACCGGTAGCCCTACCCATAAGTTAGCTCAATGGCTTGCACATATCCTCAAGCCTATTCGTGATATCGTATCGGATAATACCACTAAGGACTGTTTCGACTTTTGTAACCGTATCAGAAGCCTAGACCTAACGTCCACTCATTTGTGCTCGTTCGATGTCACGTCCCTATTTACTAACTTTCCCCTTAACGAAACTATACAATATATTGAGGAAAATATTAATGATAATGATATTCAACTCCCGCTTCATTTTGATTTGCTCAGCAGTCTTATTCTACTCTGCACCCAAAATATTCAATTTAGCTTCAATAAAAAGCTTTACTTTCAGAAAGACGGAGTAGCAATGGGCTCGCCCCATGGTCCTGTTCTAGCTGATATTTTCCCTGGCTATATCATTACCTATAAGTTAGATAACACACAGGATTATCCATCATCTTTTTTCCGTTACGTAGATGACAGCTTTGCCGTATTTCGTAATATGACTGACTCCTTAACCTTTTTTAAATAAACTGAACAACCTACACCCATCCCTTAACTTTACTGTAGAGCATGAAAATAATAATAGCCTAGCTTTCCTAGATGTACTGGTAATGAAAACTGACAGTGGTTATCCCCAAACTAAGATTTATCGTAAACCCACTTGGAGTGGTCTTTATATTCATTTCCTTAGCTTCACCCCTATTAAATATAAACGTAATCTTGTTCGTTGTCTTTTTAATCGTGCCCATAAAATTTGTTCCCCTGAAAACTTGGCTGCCGAGTGTGCCCTCCTCCACAAAACTCTTGAGAACAATGGTTACCCTAAGAGGTTTGTCGAAAGGTTCAGTCAGCAATCTACAAGTGCCGAACCCATTATTGGACCAAAGAGAAAACAAGTGTTCCTGAATGTGCCGTTTATGGGTGATCATCACGCAAGACGACTGGTTAAACGTCTGGAGTATGTCTTACCTCAGGCATTTCCAGCAGCCGAGCCGCGAGTAGTGTTTTACACCTCCAACATTGCTGTTCGTTCCCTGACAGACAGAATACCTCTCTCACGTGCATCCAATGTTCTATACAGTTTCAACTGTGGCTGTGGTAGCAGCTACCTCGGGCGCACGGAGAGGGCTCTGCAACGCAGGGTTGATGAACATCTTCTTCGCTGTCTCATGAATGGCTCAAGTATGCGGCCGCGGTCTTCCAAGCCACCATCCAGTGCAGTGACGCGCCATCCAATGGAATGCGACCGCTTTGACAGATCACGAGAGAAGATCAATCACTTCAAGATCGTCACACGTGCACGTCATCGCCTATTGTTGCCGCTTATTGAGAGTACGCATATACTAAAGTTCAAACCCGATCTATGCGTGCATAAAGAATTCCTGTTCACGCTTAAGTTAGCGTGGCAGTAGCGTGGTGCATCATATATAAGACGATCATTTTAATGTAGCCTACAGTATTACTTTCCCACGGTAGACCTGAAGAGCGTGGGCGAAAGGCCTTGTCACTTTTTTATTTTTTATGAAATATACTTTCTCGTATGAAATTGCCTTATGTTTCATCTACAAAATAATCCCGACAACAAATTGCTTCAAATTAATTCTTTGTTTCTATCCCACCAGGCTCAGTGTCATTATCTACTAATACCAGCAGATACAGAGTTCAGTGATCAAAGTGGTCTGTGGACGTCAAGAATAAGTCGTTTGATTTTATCAATGAAATCCAACAAAGCTCCAGGTTACGAGAAAATCCCAAACAAGGTCTATAAGAAGGCGGCCGACATAATAGTAGCTCTCCTTACGCACATAGTCAACTTATGCATTCGGCAACGTCAATACCCAACGAATTGGAAACACGCTGTGATTATTCCGTTCCGAAGTCACTTCCAGTGTCTAAGTTTGAGTTGCGTCCCATTTCTCTCCTCCCCGCACTTTCAAAGGTATGTGAGAAAGCAATACTTGAAACGGGGATATCGGATCAACTTAGAGAAGCATTTGGTCGTCTACAATTTGGTAATATTCCGATGTTTTCAACTGATTGTTCTCTGATTTGCATCCACGATGCAATAACTAAAGCCATGGAAGACGTCAAAATCACTGAAGTTGCCGTCATTGCCGACGTCTTTAGTAAGGCTTTCGATCAGTTTTGACATGACGTTATTATCAGATCACTGCTTGAGCACAGCCTTCCGTACGGATTTGTCAGACTGATTGAAGATTACCTTCGAGAGCACAAACAAACGGTTAGAATGCTCAATTCTTATAGCAGTCAGAACGAAGTGAGATCTGGTGTACCACAAGGATCAGCGTTTGGGGCCTTTCTTTTTAGCGTGATTGTCAGCACCTTGCGTCCCAAGTGTAGTCGTAACACAATTGTCAAGTATATTGATGACTGTACATATGTTGTTCCCATAGCTGATGAGTTTCATGACTCCCATCTGGTGGAGCATCAAAATATTTTACGTTGGTCCTCCTCTGTCAGGTTGCGCTTGAATTTTGCAAAAAGTAAACTGCTATGGATACTGAAATCCACTCAGACTGCTATTCCCATCATTCAAAGTGTGTCCAAAGTAACAGAAATGAAAATTCTTGGAATATCCATATTTAACCTCCGACCTGAAGTGGACAAGGCAGATCAGCTATATAAACAAATGTGTAATCCGTAGTTTCTACGCACTGCGAGTCTTAAAGCCAGTTTTGGACCGTGCTCAAATGGTAGCGGTGTATAATGGACTCATGCGTTCGATAATTGAGTATTGTGGCCCTCTTGTGATAGGACTCTCAAAAACTGATCAAATGACTCTCGAAAAACTACAGAGACGCATAGAGAAAAACTCATCGCCTTATATGTGTTTCTAGTGAGTGCAGCTGTGTACACTTATTGGACTTGAGTAGGCGACGAGAAGTAGGAGAGATGAAATTCTTCTTAGCTGTTGCTAACAATAGTTCTTATCCCTTGCCCTCAATGTGTCCATGGAAATCTTGTCGTGTTGGCATATTTATCCAGTCTTACTCTAAAACAACGCGGCGAATGAATTCATCTTTCCAAAATGTTGTTCTTTGATTAATCAAACAGCATTCAAGGTTTTATAGTATTCAATTTTTCGTAAGTATACGTGTATATAGTATTCACTTTTCTAAACGTAAAACCACATTGCACCATCATTCACCTAGTCGAGCAGTTTTTTATTTAAGTATGCAGTCAGATCGATCTACACCAGTCTGCACACTATGTATTTGTACTATTCATAAGTTTGAACCAGGGCTGTGGAGCCGGAGCCGAGCCGGAGCCTTAAGGAGCCGATGGTTTTGGTCGGAGCCGGAGCCGATTTATCACAAAGGTTTGAGCTTTGATATAAATCTAGAATTTTGAAAGTTATTAATTGGCATCATAAAAAAATTAAATCATTTGAAATCTAAAGATATGTCTTTTAAGTATACCAATGATCTGTCCTCCACGACGTCTTTCTTTGCAGTTGCCGCCTTCTTTTGTATTATATTTATTATATATTTACACACATGTGTAATATTTTTTTATTGCATATGTTTCGTAAGACTAATTTCCATATTGACAACGTATTCTCCAAAATCCATTAATTTGAAGACTTGTTATATGCATGCTAACTAGATGATTGTAGATTCCTAGAGACAAGTCGCCAGTCATTTATGTACACATTTCCAGTCCAGTCAGCAAAGATAATATAG
The DNA here is from genome assembly GCA_907163375.1 of Prostheceraeus crozeri. Lineage (NCBI taxonomy): Eukaryota > Metazoa > Platyhelminthes > Polycladida > Euryleptidae > Prostheceraeus > Prostheceraeus crozeri. The sequence continues at coordinate 175,385 of CAJQUW010014496.1, forward strand.
CTACATTTCTTGCGCAATGTCTTAAATCTAATACGGTTACTATGTAGGCTATCATCTATCGGTATGACTACGGGCAGAAGCTACTGGCATCTGTGGCAATGCCAATTTCCTTAGATTGTATTGTAGGCTCTTGGGCAGTCCCCCCACCTACATTTTTCAAAACAATCGATTATTCAATTTGATCAATTTTGATTGGAGGGAACTCTTCACACTCACACGAATGACCTGACTACAAGTCCTCACATGGCTATAGCAATAAGCGACCCAGCCACTTCTAGTAGCGCCCTATTATTTTAAAGGTATCTCATTCACAATGAATCTCCTTTGACTTCAAAATTCAAAGGGTATATTTCAATGCGAAAAACCCGAAGGCAAATTACAATGTTGACTTGCTGACGAAGTTTGCGACCATGACATCGCAATTACCCACGTAGATTTTTACAACAGCACGGAATGCTTCACTCAAACCGGTGATGCTGAAACGGACATCCAATGGTGCTGCATCTTTTGACCAGAGAAAAAATGGGGGGAGGACTGCACAAGAGCCGTATCGTGTAATAATATTTCCCCAAATGTCATAGACCTGTGGATTTCAAGAATTTTCATTATTATTTTTTCCGTCTGTCAACACTTTATGCTGATATCATGTTGACTTATATGTAAACAATAAAAAAAGACTGAGACGCTCTCAATAAAGGCGCCTTTTGACCTCCCTTTTCTATTGTCTGTGACATTAAACCGCACGCGCATTCGAAAGCTAGCAAAGTAGATGGGATTTCTGCTCGGTGCTCGCAGTCAAATTTTTATTATGCATAGCACCCTGCAACATACTGTGTGATACTCCGAGTTCAGTTTCATCAGCCTAACCATCATCAGAGGAATAGTGGTAATATATTATACATAAATTGAATATTAATAATAATGTACATGAATCATTGATGAATTATTTAGCGCAACTTTACGCCATAATGAAAAATGCGAAATTAACACAATGTAAGTTAATTAAGCCTTAACTTATTAAGTATGCTGCATAGAATTACAGAACTTGTCCTAAATTAGATATTTTTAATTTTTTTAAGTATAATTTTCAATTGTACATTTCTAGCCTACACTGCAATGAGGCTATCTAAATTACAATTTCTACAGATGATGAGTCGTGGGCTACCCACCGATCATATTATTCATGGACCAACAGACTATTCAATAAAGGCAATAACAAATAACAATAACAACCTAAGCTAGCCTATATACACTTTAATATTCAATAAAGGAATTGATATCTTTATTGATACGGTATATTTGGCTATATAACCGATACCCTTTCCATGCTCGAGTAGATACAGGCCCTATAAGCTATTTAGAGGCATACGCTATCCAGTTTTATATTCAAGCTTTGTTAAAAAGCTTATACTATTCGGCCCCTGTGACGGTTAATTAGGTATATCATCATCACTCATGTGGTCTTATTTAATGTAGCCTCGTAGTAGAATGGTTGCAGGCAGTAGTATATAGTGTGACATCCGGCGCGACGCTTCGCTTTGCTTCGCTTCGCTTCGCTTGCTGCGGATGTCACACTTTTGCGGGTTTTTTCAAAATTTTCCAAAAATCAAAATTTCAAAAATTTAGGTAGACTTCAAATTTCACGTGGGCGAAGGCCGAAAATTTAGGTAGTGACAAATTTTTAAAAAATCAAAATTTCAAAAATTTAGGCGGTCTCAAAATATCACGTGGACGAAATTTAGGCGGTCTTAAAATATCACGTAATCTAAAAAATATCACGTGGTCGAAAAATATCACGTAGCCGAAGGTCGAAAATGTAGGCAGATGAAAATTTAGGTAGCCCAAAAAATATCACGTAGTCTTAATATACCAGAAGATTGTATTCAAAATATTTCTTTAAAAATGGAAACCTCAACGGGGACGAAAATTGAAGAAGCCTCAGAAATGGAAGGAATAAAAGTGGAAGAAACCGCAAGAATATATCCTTCGTTATCATATGAAATGAACATCGAAAAAATGAACAAAGAAAAACATAAAGATAGAGTTAGGTATATGAAAGATAAAGAATCTCAATTATTATTAAGATTAGAGCATTATAAAAAATTAAGAAAGAGATGGTCTAATGTTAAGAATGTAACACAAGGAATTGGCATATTCTTAACAATAAGTTTAGGTGCTTTAACAATTGTTATATCTTCAGGTGTTTTAGTAATTCCAGTAGTTGCTACAGCTTTAACAGGTACGGGTGTTTTTGCAACTTCACTTGTTACAATGTTAGATAAATCTTTAATAACTAAGAAACGAAAATCATTAAAAACTAAGCATTTACATATTAAAGAAGTCTATGACAAATTGCATTACTACTTTCAAAGAGTATGTGATGAAAATGTTATTACGTTAGATGAGATTGAAAAATTTGATCAAATAGCTAATGAAGCTAATAAAATATCATTTCAATTACAGTCAGAAAAAGATGGTGATAAGAATAAAAAAGATGATAAAACTTTTAGTGATGGTAAAATTTCTAATGAAGAAAATGATAAATTTTTTTAGAAGAGCTAAAAACTTTAAGCGAAAATTTAAGCAAAACTTTATTAAACAAAACTTAAAACGAGAAAACTTTAAATGAAAAGATGTCAGACAACAAAGCAATAAAAAAAATAATTTGTTCAGTAAAATGTTTTTGTTGTATTCCAATGTTACCACAAAACTCAAATATTATATTTTAAAAATGGATAAAATTAAAGCTGATAATCAAAAAAGAATTAAACAATTAGACGAGTTAATAAAACAAAGAAATATTATGAAAGAAAATCATCTTCAACATAGAATGATAAAAGCTGGTATATTCAATCTGATATGTTTGAAAAAATGCAGCAAACCGAGCAAGTAAAAACTGATTTTGAAAAAACTATGGAACCATTTAAAACTCTTGAAAAAGAACTTACAAATAATGATAAACAAATTGATATAACAGATCCAGAACACAAAACTATATTAGATGACTATGGATTACTAGAATCAAACATTAATAAGAAATTACCAAAATCTATGCAATTTGAACATTCTATTTCATTTATAGATGGAAAAACAATACCTAGATTTTATCTCGGACAAAAAGAAATATTTCCACAACCTTTTCGAGGTTTAATTTTTTCACCAGATAAATCTCCTTTTAATTTAGATAGAAATTTTGTTAATCTTTTAAGAGGAGCAGATTTAAATAATTATGCTGTAGAAGATCTCATAAAATATAATAATATATAAAATATCTCATGAAGTGGAGAGAGAAGGAATTGGGATGCTATACGCGGAGCTGAAGAAACGGCACCAGGAGTTGAGAAGAGCTGAGTATCTTCTAAAGAAACGGCGTCGAAGAGAAAAGCAGCGGAAGCTGTTTTATGGCAATCCATATAGTTTCGTGAAGAAGCTTTTTGACAACGGAGCCTCAGGCCATCTCGAAGTCTCCCAGAATGAATTGGAGGCGCACTTGCGCAAAACCTATTCTGACGAGAGGAGAGAAGAAGAGATGAGCAGGATTGATGGCCTAGTAAGACCCGAGGAACCAAGAAAGTCATTCGATATGGGTGAATTGCGACTATCGGAGGTGCATGCAGTTGTGAAGAAAGCAAGAGCAGGGAGTGCTGCAGGACAGAACGGTCTCTCATACAAGTTGTTCAAGTATTGCCCAAGAGTTTGCAAGGTGCTTTGGTTGATTTTACGAGTATTATGGAGGAAACGTATCGTACCGGAGAGCTGGTGTGTCGCAGAGGGCGTATACATTCCCAAGGAAAGTCATGCACAAGGAATTGGACAGTTCAGACCCATATCTCTGTTGAACGTTGACGGCAAGATCTTCATGAGTGTACTATGCAAGCGGTTAACAGGCTTCGTGTTGGACAATGGCCTGATAGACATTTCAGTGCAGAAGGCAGGAGTGCCCGGGTTTCCAGGATGCTTGGAGCATTCGCACATGATTTGGGAGTGCATACAGCAACACAAGAAGGAGAAGGAGAACTTGGATGTCGTGTGGCTGGATTTGGCCAATGCATATGGATCGGTCCCTCATCGGTTTTTGCAGTTTGCTTTGGAGTTTTTCTGGATTCCGGTGGATGTCATTATGCTTCTTGGAAAGTATTATGACCAATTCAAGATGCGGTTCACTACCAGGGAATACACTACCAGGTGGCAACGTTTGGAGATTGGTATTCCCATGGGGTGTCCAGTTTCTCCGCTGCTGTTTGTCTTGGGAATGGAGGTAGTCACACGGGCAGTTGGCCACCGTATTGAGGGTGTCGAGCTACAGCCAGGAGTGCGCACACCATCTTTGCGCGCGTTCATGGACGATATCACTATTGTGTCAAGGAATCGGCAGCAGGTGTTGGAGGGAATGAAGCTTTTAGAGGGTGTCATAGAATGGACAGGAATGCGATTCAAGGCAAAGAAGAGCAGGAGCCTGTCACTGCGGAAAGGGAAGGAAGTGAATGCCAAAGTCTGTGTGGGAGGAGAGACAATACCAACGGTGATTGAACAAGGAGTTAAGAGCCTGGGAAGGTGGTACGAGCGAGGTCTCACGGACAGACGAAGAGGTGTGAAGATTTTTGAACAAGGAAAGAAATGGCTGAAAATGATAGGTGAGACTCAGTTACCAGGGAGTGCTAAGGTCTGGTGCTCTCAATATGGGATCATGCCGAGGATTATCTGGCAGCTGACTGTGTATAATGTGACTATCTCCAGAGTTGAGAAGTTGCAGCAGTGTATGAGCAGGTTCTATCGAAAGTGGTTGGGTGTGCCAAGAATGGTAACTGATGTCGCTCTGTATTGCAAATCGAACAAGTTGAAGCTTCCCATGTCATCTGTTGTGGAAGAATTCAAGATCGGGAAAGTGCGCAAGGCTTTGATGCTCAGGAACTCTCGTGATGGTGCGGTTGCGTTGTCGCGTCCGGTGGTGCAGACTGGCAGCAAGTGGAGAGCCGAAGAAGCTACTGACAGAGCAATTGCAGAGGCGAAATGGAAGGAGGTGCAAGGTGCGGTGCAACAGGGGAGGCAAGGAATTGGATATCCAGGTTCACGACGGAGGTGGTACAGTAAAGTTGGCGTGAAGGACAAAAGACAGATCGTTCTTGAGAGTGTTCGACAAGAGGAGGATGAGTTGAGACTCTGCAAGGCGTCCCAGCAGGGAGTGCAGGGGGGATGGATGAATTGGGGAGAAGTTGAACAGCGGGTTGTGTCGTGGGATGACTTGTTGCGAACATCTGCCGGTCAGATCAAATTTTTTGATTTCAAGTACGTATGACACGTGCCCGACGCCGGTTAATTTGAAGAGATGGAAGGTTAGTCATCTGGATGGGTGTAATGTGTGCAAGTGCGGTAGAGGATCTCTCGAACACATGCTGTCGACGTGTTGTGGGCTGCTGCGTGCCTATACTTGGCGTCACAATCAGGTCCTTGCGGTTCTGAAGAATGCTGGTGAGGAAGCAGTAAAAGGACATCGAAGTACGAGAACAATCGCTAGGTCAATCGAGTTTGTTAGAGAAGGTGAGGGGAGAGTGAAGAAACGGCAAGGTGTGAAACTGAGTGAGTTGGAGCGTGGTGTATGGGAGATCAGAAGCGATGAAGGAAATGCTACGATGCCAGCTGATGTGGTGACCACCAGTTTGAGGCCAGATTTGGTGATGGTCAACAGAGAAGCTCACGCTGTGATAATGATGGAGTTGACAGTGCCATGGGAGACGAGGATGCAGGAGGCACATGAGAGAAAGCAGCTACGGTATGCAGAGTTGAAAAGTGAATGTGAGGATCGAGGTTGGAGAACGGAAATATTCCCTGTTGAAGTCGGTTGTCGTGGTTTCAGTGGTTGGTCTTTGAGGAAGTGGCTTATGCGCATAGGGCTGACCGGAAGGAGAATGACCGAAGTCGTGAAGAATTGCCGTCAAGCGGCTGAAGTCGGATCAGCATGGATTTTGCAAACATCTTTGAGCACTGAGAGAGGTGCTGCTTGATTCGCCATCAGACAGTACTGGCCGGCCGAGTGGAGGTGTCCAGTTATTAAACGGCCGAAACACCGTTGATACTCGGTTAACTGCTGATGATCTCTCAGGGCTGGCAGCGCTAGACGCTGTATTCATTCTTCATTCTTCTAAAGCTATGTTAGATAGAGTTAAAGCAGGAAAAACTCTTAAACGTTATAGAGAATTAGAAAATTTATTATCAACGGGAGTTAAAGTAGGAAAAGGTTTTAAAACTGAAACAACTGTATTTTTACCAGATGATCCACAAGAATTACTAAATAGATTAAATATTTTAATATCTGCAATAAAAGAAGGACATATTTCTAGTTTCAATGAAATTCATGCTATATTGCAAAGACTGTTAGAAAAGAAGATTCTAAATGAAGAGGATTATAAAAGAATAGCTGAAATATGTTGTTGTTTTTAATTTTTTTATAAAAGATATTTATTCAAATTTTTAACTAAAAAATGTGTTCAGCAGATCTAGACAAAATTAATTATCATTTAGAAAATCTAACAGAGATTTTGGGTTCATCAAAATTTAGTACGACGTTAAAAATTATAACAACTACTTCATCACACACTTGTAATTTAGAACCCATTCTACATTTGGAACAAAATAAAAATTATCAAATTGCATTGACTAGTTTCTCCACATTTAACACTATTCAAAACGTTATCAAAGATGTGAATGACCAATTTAGATATTCTACTGATAAAGGCAAAACGTGGAAAATACTAACTTTTCTTCCTGGTTCTTACGAAGTTGAATCAATATCAAATGAAATTAAGAGACATTTAGGTATACCATTTAAAGATAAGAAACAATTACATTTTGCAGTTGAACCGGCAGTTAATAAATTTTCTCTTACTTTAGACGAAAATCATCAAGTTGATTTTAATCATGATAGATCATTGTCAAAGCTATTAGGATTTAATAAACAAACCTATAGTCAAGGTTATCATTTAGGTGAGAAGATTCCAAAAATAACTGAAATAAATTCAATTGTTGTACATTGTGACATTATTGAAGGAGGATATATAAATGGTAAATTGTCAAATTTAATATTCAGTTTTCCAGCTTTTACTGTACCCATTGCTTATAGATTAAATGTATTTCCACAAACATTAATATATTTTCCTATTACAAAAAAAAAACTATTAACAACATTAGCATTAGAATCACTGATGAGAAAGGACAAGAAATAAATTTTGGAGGTGAAGAGATTATGATAGATCTTTTGATTCGCGAGGTATAAACTCCCGTTCGAGAGGTATAAACTCCCACGCGAAGCTAGAGAAGTTTAATTTTCTTCTTCTTCTTTTAAAATAAAAGTAAATTTTTTTAAAAAAATGAGTGAAGTGCTCCCATTAAATAAAAAAGCTTAAATTTAATCATCATCCAAATTTATCTAATAAAGTTTTGTCAGTTATTTGTGGAAGATCATGATGTGGAAAAACGTATTTATTATTTAAAATTTTAACGACTCCAAATTTTTTGGATTATAACAATCTTATAATTTATACAACAACAGCAGAACAACCCGTCTATCAATTTTTAAAATATGGTTTGGAAATAATCTTAAAAAAACAGCAATTGCTTCATTATTCAAAGAATATGAAAATTTTTGAATATGAAGAAGAAATAAGTTCGTGGTGTGAAGAAGCAGCAAAAAATAATCAGTTAGTAGAATCCAATAAAAATAAGCATATAAAGATACAACTAATAGATGATAGTGGTAATATGCAAGATCCTAGTAAACTAGATAAAACAATGAAACATTGTGTAATTTTTGATGATTGCGTTAATGATAGAAATCAGTCAGTTCAGAGAAATTATTTCACAAGAGGTAGACATAATAACTGTAGTGTTTTTTATTTAACACAAAGTATGTATTCATTAGACGGAAGTGTTATTAGAAAGAATGCAAATATATTTATACTATTTGAAATAAATGCAAGAAACTTAAGTGATTTGTTAAGAGATTTATGTGTAAGAAATAAAGATGAATTTAAACAATCGTGTAACAATGCTTGTTCAAAATATTATGGCTTCATTACAATTAATATTGATAAAAAAATTCATGATAGGGTTATAGAAGATTTGTTCTCTGACTAAGCTTCGCCCCGACTGAAAGTCGATAGAAAATATTTTCGCGGAGTGATCGAACGGAGTGACCGAATAATTTTTTCTTATAAATTTTTTGTTAATAAAAATAAAAAAAAATGTTGAATGCTTACAAGATAGAACATGTACCAGTTTTAAAAGATTATCGACATCCTACAAATCCTGTAAATTCGAAGAAAGAAGTTAGATTTTATTATCATCATAAATACGTAGCGCTCGTTACAGATTATAAAACAAAACATGGTATTAAACCGTGTGTTAAAACAAAAGACTTTCCACTTTGTTTAAGAAGTTTCCGAGTATTTTTGGCATACAATAATTTATGGTGGTTGGTTAAGAAAGAAAATTTAACAACACATGAATTAGTAACATTACATCAATTACATATTCCTGTGTGTATCCAACGAAGTTGGCGGAACCGAGGTTCTGTGTAAAAATAAATTTTTTCTTTTAAAAAATATGAATTGTGAAATGTCTCTCGGACAAACGTCTAGGATTGATGAATTAATCAAGAAACAAACTGCTGAGTTTGATGCACAAATTAAACATAGTAAACGTAGTAAACGTATTAAAAAACAGAAACGTACTAGGCGTAGTATTAGACGTAATATTAAAAAACAGAAGAACAACAGAAGAAAACAAAAGAAATATTAGAAACTCCTATTACTGATATCTTTTTTGATGATAGAATTAAGGATGAACTTGGTGATGATTTATGTAATTTATTTAATCCAAATGAAATTAAATATGAAAATGTATCTTTTATTAATGTAGTAAATAATATGCGGAAACTTTTAGCAAATGGTAAAATTATTAATTTACTTGGAAAAGTTGTTAAAGATCAGGAAAATATAATTCAAAATTTTTACGTAACCTTCTATAATAAAAATTCATTTGAAATATGGTTTTCGAATCTGGATGAGAAATCCGATGCTAACGAATGGATTTTTACAGGTAATATTAAATATGAAGATTTTGGAATGAAGTTAGTACAAAGATCACATAGAGGTGCAGGGATTAATATGAAATATAGAATGAAAGAATATTTCGGTGAATATTGTTATATTCCTTCTGAAGATTTTTGTTTTATTAAACGTTATAATGTTTTACGAGGTTTTAATGAAGAACAAGGAGAAATGATGAAAGAAATGTTTAATAATTTTTTATATAAAGAGAAAGCCACATCTAGAACAGGAGTAATGTCAAACTGCAAATTTTCTCAATTCAATAAATATTTTGGAGAATGTGTTCAATATTATAGTCATGCCAATCGTCATTTAAATCCTAGAGGAATTGAAACGTTTCATAATTATGTTTATTACAATTATTTTCACGAAGCTTCAACAATTGGACACTATTGTTTAATTAATAAATCTCATAAATTTAAAGCTATTAGAGAAATTGAAAATAATTTCAAACCCATATATAAAACAGTTACTGATGAAAATCTAACAACGCGTCCTTATAAAATCATAACAAAGAAAAAAATTGACTATAGTTCAACATATATTTGGGATCTCGAAACTTTTCCTGATCCTAACTGTTCAACAGCTCATCCTATTCCTTATGCTGTAGGAGCTATTAATTTTAATAAATTTATGTTGCTTACCGAAACAAAGATTGAAAGAATTAGAAACACGTTTGTTAAGTGATATGATTAAAATTAAACGATCAAAAGATGAAGATGAAATTAAAAATCTTAAAAAACAGATTAATGAGTATAATAATTTAACTGAATTAGAATTTAATAAACTTCAAAATTGTGTGAAAATATTTACGAGAACTGAGGATGATGAATGTCCGATCGGGGGAAAGCCAGAGGACGTATGTCCGATCCATCAATTTTTTAAAACTCTTGGAAAATTTAATTATTCGAAAGTAACTTTAATAGCTCACAATTCATCAGGTTTTGATTCCTATTTTCCGATAAAAGCTAATTTTAAATTATCTAAACCGCCTCTTAAAACTTCAAGAGGAATATTAACTGCTTCATTACAAAATCCTTATACAACTGAATGTGTTAGTAGATACATTCAAAAATCTTTTAGATTTAAAAACAATGTGAAAAAAGATTCACCTTCAGGTAAATTAGCACTTCAAACTATTATAATGAAATGTAGTTATCAACATGTAAAAACAAGTCTTTCTAAATGGTGTGAGAATTTTAAAATTCCTACGAATGTATGTAAATTAAATTATGAAATTGGAGACATATAATTATAATGAAAAAGAAAATGAATGGAGACCATATTTAGTTAACGACATTCTTTCTTTAGCTTTTTGTATCTACAAATATAATAATGTTATGCGAGATTTAGTTGGTGAAGATATAACTACTCATTTGACATCCTCTGCTTTAACATTTAACGGTTGGATGAAAAGCGTACAAAATGACAATATAAATATTCATTCTCATATAGATTTATGGCCTAGAAATTATATTAGAAAATCTGTTAAAGGTGGAAGAGTTTCAGCAAGTATAAGAAAATACATATCGCCATTTTGTAGCATCTTGTTACCAATATTAAAACAGTATTTACCTGGTCACTACGCTGGGGGGCTTTGTCCCCTGGTCGCTACGCTGGGGGGACTTTGTCCCTTGGAAGTAATTTAATAGATTTAATGAAACAGTATCGAGATTTAGGAGATAAAACTGAAATTTGTAAGAAAATTTCAAATCAACTACTTGAACAAAAAAATGAATTTCTAATGGCTTTTGATGCAACATCTTTATATCCATCAGCTATGTATGATGAAAATTCAGAATACCCTTAAGCTGAATCAGCTAGAAAATTTCGTCAAGAAGAAGAACGAGAAATAGTATATAAATTTAATACTCAAACATTTAGACCTAAAACTGGAATATTTACAGTTGTGTTTCAATATCCCAATGATATGTTTTTTCAACCAGTTCCTATAAAAGATAAAGTTAAAAATCAAAATAATAATTCTCATGTAAAAGTAATCAGGTTTAGGAATGGTATATGTTATGATGTATTAACTTCTGTAGACATACAAGAAATTGTTAGATGTGGGGGAAAAATCTTACATATTACTGATGGTATAATTTATGAAAAAAATTATCAAGTTTCACCATTTCGAAATTATATTGAAAAAATTTTTTTATTTTAGGAAAAAGATATAAAACAGAAGGAAATACTGTAGGCGATGAGTTAATTAAATTATTGATGAATTCACTATATGGAAAAACCGTACAAAAAGATATAACCACTAAATATCATTTATGGAATGAGAATACATTGAGAAAAAATTTCACTCAAGAAGTAAAAGATTATGAAAAATCAAATGATGAACAATATTTAGCGAAAGTAGAAATGGAAGATGATGAATTTCTTAAAACTAATATTGTAAAAGATGGGAAGACGTCATTCATGCCATCACACTTAGGTTCTTTCATTCTTTCTCACTCTAGAAGAATCATGAATAACTTTATTTTAGAAATTAATGGTTTCAACGAAAAATACATTCATTATACAGATTCAGTAACAGCTGACAAGCCTGTAATATTGAGAAAGAATAATTTATTATTTATTTCTAGAATAGATAGTATTGTAAACAACTATAAAATTAATCCGTTTGAAATTAATGGTGATATGAAAGAAATTTCATTTGTTGATAATTTAGAAATTTATACTCATAATGGATGGAGTAAAGTTAAAAAAAATTAGACATTACACAAATAAAGTATTTATCGAATAAGAACAAAAATGGGAATAGTAGATGTCACTGAAGTTCATTCATTGTTAGATGAAATAGGTAATGAAATAAAAATATAATTAAGTATAGGAACAAATTTACTACATAATAAATTATTTTTACACGACAATACAATCACATTGAAACAAATTGTAAGTGATATTTATGTTAATGATCCACATAATTTAAGATGTAAGCAAGCATTTATAGAAGGGTTCTTTTTAGGAGATGGCTCTGCTGGAATCTATAATTATGAATCAGGAGTCAGATATTGTTGTACTTTATATAACCAAGATCTTAACCTCTTAATTAAATTAAAAACATATATTAATGAAGTTTATTACAATGATTGTAAAATATATGATACAATGAGATCATCTAGGGTATACAAACTTAATTTTCAAAATCCATAACAATATGCCACATACTTTAGTGAAAATTATTATAATCAGTTTAAAGAAAAACGTGTTCCTTGGTATGTTCTAAATGCTGAATATAATATTAGATATTGGTTCTTTGTTGGATTTTATGCAGCAGATGTGAGCAAGAAATCTTTTTTTACAAGTAAATATGCAATTATTCGTTTTACACAGAAAAATAAAGAAACCTTTAGTGGTTTATACAATTTGGCATCATCTCTAGGTATTAATTTGGTAGTAAGCGAAAGACAAGATAAATCATTATGCTTTAGTGCGTGTCAAGTTAAAAATAATATTACCAAAGATGTCACCACTGTAAGATACTTAAATAATAAACCACAATATGTTTATGATATTGAAACAGAAGATGCCACATTTAATTGTGGTTTTCCATTAATTGGAAAAAACACTGATTCAGTATACATTTGTAATGAACTCTTCAATAAATTAGATGCTGCTGGATATGTTGGGGGAGAATTGTGTCAAGGAAAAAATGATTATGGAAATGGTGGAATTATTTTTGCAATGTTTATTGCTGCTAAAATAAAATATTGTATTACTGTAAATGAACAAGGAAGACTTAGTGAAAAGAAAACATTCAAAGGATATTCACAAGATAAAGTAAAAGTAGAAGATTTTCTAAAATTATATTCGGGTAAAACATTATCGACTACAGTTAATAAACCATGGAAAAGATCTTTAGAAACTGGAATTAGTATTCCTGATAAAAATAATAATACTGAAGAAAAAAAATTTTCTGGTCAAATAAATATTCTTAAACGTCAAGCACCTGATGAAAATGAAATTATGTTACCTTATAACGGAGAAGATATTCAAGCTGAAATATTTCAAACAATCGTCAGTGAGAGTAATTTAAGTGATGATGATGATACGTGGGAATAATAATTTTTTATTACATCTAAAAACTTATTACATCTAAAAACTTATTACATCCAAAAACTTATTACATCCAAAAACTTATTACATCCAAAAACTTATTTCATCCAAAAATTTATTACATCTAAAAACTTATTACATCTAAAATTTATGTCTAGAAAATTTATATCTAAAAATATAATTAATTAATTATAGCACTCACAGCGTTTATTATTGGTTTTTATCTTCAATTGTTTGTTTGGCGTCAGCTAATGTAGATTTGGCATCAGATATTATTGGTATTGTTTTTTCAAGGCATTTCTTTCATCATCAATTCCAGATTTTAAACATTTTAATGTATCATTATTTGTTAATCTGTTAGGTATTGCTATACCAAATGTTGTAATTGTTGAATATTTGACATAGATTGAATTTCTTGAACAGGTTGCATATTTTGAATAGGTTGCATATTTTGTTGAGATTGTTCTATAAGTTGACCACATGGTGTATGTTTCATATGTGATTATATAAGAACGCTTGATTTGTTATGATATGTATATCATGCCATGACATTGTTTTGTTGGACAACACAATTAAAACTTTTACGGAGCAGCGTGACTTCTTTCTCTCTCTCTCTCTCGATCCTGCCCGTTACAGGAATATTGTATTCACAATGACATGCATTCTTTAAAACAATTGTTTGTCTTCAATGAGAATAATTCCCGTATGCTTTTAATAGAATGACCTTGAACGCTAATAGAATGACCTTGAACGCTAATGGAAATTTGCACCAAAAGTGTTCTGGTAGCCAGAAAAAGTGTCAGAAAATGTGTCAGAAAGTTTGTCGACATGGCTGTCGATAAAAGTGCCGACATGGTTGTCGATAAAAGCGCCGACATAATTGTCGATAAAAGTGCCGACATGGTTCGACAATTGGTGTATTTTTCCATTCAAAACAATGTCGCATGAATTATGGAAATTAAAAGGAAGAGAAATGCTCATTCATTTATCTTCTCTCTCAAATGTCCATTGTGTTTAGATTCTATTTGTTCTTTTGTTCTTATAGTGTGAAGGAGATTTCACAACCCGCATTATGCGCTATTGTCTGTGATTTGCTTCACCCCTATCAGCTGACACAATTTTAGCAGCAATTTTTAGCAGAAATTTCTGAAATAGATTTTATTTCATTTAAAATGAGCAACATAAATGATTTCTTAAAACAATACGGCAAACAAACCACGACAAATTTCGATTTAAATAAGATCGCAAATCAATTAGGAATAAAGAATTTTCATATCCTAATGAGAGACGAATTACAATTCCTAAAAGATGTGCGAAGCACTAGCTCTGCTAATAAACCGATTCCTTTGAATTTCATAACAAATCTTCACACATCAGATCAAAAAGGAGTACATTGGTCTGCGGGTCAAAGAAATAAAAATGGAGATTATTATTTTGACCGCCCAGAGGCTGAGAACTATTGGTTCGACTCATATGGACTTCCCCCAACAAAAGAAATTAAAAAATTACTTGGCAATGGAACGTATAATACATTTCAAATTCAAAAACCGGGAACTACTTATCGTGGTCATTTATCTCTTTATGTTTTATTGAAATTACAGGAAGGAGTACCATTTCTAGATATTATGTTAGAATTGAATAATAATAATGATAATTAAAAATCAAGCGAAGCCGGCTAAAGCGCCACCTAAAGGTTAAAGCTCGCTTCGTTATAATTCATTTTGATAAAATCGGCCTCTGATATCTTCATCATCTAAATCTTTGATTTCGTAAGTAATCGGATAAGTTTGATTTATTTTACAAACTTCAAATATTTCTTTAGTCCAGTAGCCAACAAAGCCTTTTTCAAATTTATTTTTATACTTAAATATTCTAACTCTATCACCAATCTTAAATTTCGGCTTAAGTTTCTGCAAATTCGAATTACTCTCATTCGAATAATTATTCTCGAATATTTTCTTTCGTATTAAAACAGGTTCGTCAGAAGCATTCTTTGGAGTTTCTTCAATACCTGAATGAATCTTACTGTTATACTCTTCTACAACTCCTGGTAATATCTTCAACCATTTCTGATTTTCTTGCTCAGTAAATTTATTAAAAATTTTATTTTTCAATGATCTATTGAAACGCTCTATTACTACAGCCTTTCCAGCATTCTCAGTTGAATAAACTGAGCCTTGGCGATGACTTTCGTCTGTTTCAAATAGTGCCTGAACATTTCCGTTATAAAATTCCGACCCTTTATCAACAAACAATTTCCTTGGCTTTCTCTTACTTTCTTTAAAGATTTCTTCAAACGCCTATTTAACTGACAGACCACTTTTGTTTTTTAAAGGTTTACCCGAGCGTATCGTGTATATAAATCTATAACGGTCAATGCGTACTTAAACCCTCTTTCATTCGGCATATGAATAAGATCAGCACTCCAAATATCATCTTTATTAAATACTTTTACTTTCAATAAATATTTAGGCCTTCTGTATTCTTTATGAATTTCGGACGCGTAGGTTTCATTTGCTGACGGATCAATACCCTGACCGAGCAATATTTTAGCTTGTAAAGCTTTCTTAACAAACATTCTTTCAATTTTTTCTCTAAATGTAGGATTTTGAATACTATCTAATTCTTGAGTCATCTTCTTATCAGCTACATGTCGAGAACTTAGGTCATGATTTCGATAAGCTAAATCATGTCTGTAAGCTGCTTCATCTACTCTGTTTATTGGTTCTTCACCTGGTTTTGGATTATTATTCTCATCTAGTCTTATATCTAATCGAGTTCCTGGGCCAGTATATGAATGACCAGGAAGATGTTTTTCTTTCGAATATTTACTCCAAATAAATCCAGGAAAGTTTTCTAATGTTTTTTGTATATCCCCTCCAGTGTGCAGCCGACCGGTGTGCTGGCAATTTGAGGTTTTATGTACTTTTAAGAGATAATCCATTAGATCTAGATTTGAAATTTTTGATTTAATTAAAATTTCGGAATTTGTAGAATTCATTTTAAAAGATAAAAAAATGTTTTACCTAATCGGACCAAAGGTTCTCAGGTTATTAACCTATAGAACCAAAGGTCCTGAGGCTTTAGCCTATCGGACCAAAGGTCCTGAGGTTATTACCGAATCATACTAGGACTTAGATATATTCCAGAACCATCTTTAGTTTCTTTAATTTCAATTAAATCATCAACATTGTGAAGAATATTTTTAAGAACTCGTTTTCCTTCATCAACTAAATTTAATTTACTAATAAAATTATCTACTATTCCTTCTCCCCTAGCAACTTTCTCTAACTCTCTATTATGACGTTTTTGTTCTTCTAATGCTGCCTTCTCTGATTTATTTTTATTTACTGCTTGGACAATACCAGCTGTCCCACCAGCAACACTTCCTGCTGCTGCTATGCCTCCTATTATTAGTGGAATTAATGTGAGAATCCCGCCATTCTTTTCTTCTTGTAATTGAATATTCTCTATCATTAATTTACTTATGTAATATTTCTTTTTGTCAATCGTAATAGTTTTAGGTGTATTTTTGTCAACAATGTTACGTAATTTTAATTCAACAGTTTTATTATTATTACTTTTCGCTTCCGACATTTTTAATAAAAAAATTTTAAGTTAGGAAAATTTTAATTAACCAATCGTACCAAAGGTCCTCAGGTTATTAACCAATCCTAGCCATCTTTCCATTAAGAATTTCAATAGAATATTTTACATCTTCTAGCAATAAACCATAAGCCATCAATGAAGTTGTGGAATCTTTTTTTTCAATATTAATTGTTACATCACAACCAGTCTTGATAATATTTTCAGATTGTGCACTTAAATCGAAACAGAAAACAGGATATAAATGTCTCCAATCTCCAGGAGTTAATTGTGGTTCAACTCCAAATTCTATACAAAGATTTCTATAAGCATCATATCCTTCCATAAATTGATTATTGGTATCATCGAATCTTAATGGATCAATTGGATATCGGGTTTGATTTAATGAAACTTGTAAACTTCGAATTGTATTGATATGGAAAAGATTGTTGTTCTTATCAAAACTTGGAGAATTATTTCTTTGAAATGTTAGTAATAAATATCTTGGAGTATTCGCAGTTCTAGTAAAATGCCAGTTAAATCTTTGTTCGGAAAAAGTTACTGAACTAGCAGTACGCTTTAGAAAATTTACTGGAATTGGTTTGTTAGTATTTAATCTTTTTGCAATAGCTAATTCGACCTCTAAACTAGGAGTAATATGCTTCATCCACAATTGAAGTCTATCAATTTTTAAATATGCTTTTTTTCCAGTCTTACCAAAAAAGATTAATTCATTATTTGCTGTCCGATGAATTATTAACTTAAATTTTAATTGATTTGATATTTTATCATAATCTAAATATCCGAATAATGGAGACAATGACCAAATAACTGTCTGTTTACTTTTCTTGTTAAATTCACGTCTTTCTTTATATGCACTATTGTTTGTTTTATTTAAATGTTTTGCAATATTTTCTACATCTTTCGCAATTCCTGCTGCATCTGTTCCAGCGTGAGTTAAATCATCAACAATTATACCATCATTAGTATCAGGAAACCAACCTTCGATTTCATACTTTCTACTATTTTCACCAATTGTTACAAATCTAAGCATTGTATCAATTACACCTGGAGAATCACTTATTGTTTCTATATTTTGAGTTGCAACATCTAAACGCATTTGTGTAAATAATCTTGGAAAGAAATTATTCTCTAATGCAATATTATCGCTATCTGGTAATGGTGTTGTAAAATTGGCATCACTATATAAAGAATATTCACAGTGTAAAAATGAACCAGGTAAATATAAATAACTCTGCTGATTATCAACTTCAAAAATTAAATCACCTCCAGTATTCACTCTACTGGAAGATCCAGGATTCATAGCAACTCTTATATAGTTATTCTTTTTTTTGATTGTAACTGACGAACGGAGGATCGTCTAATCTAAATTTATTTTCGATAAGAGAAGACATTTTTTAAAAAATAATTTGACTTTTTTGTTTTTTCTCACACACAGAAAAAATTTTACTAAAATATAATTTTAGAATTTTGCTAGACCATTGCCTCTTATTTCTTCAATTGAACGTTCTAGGGCTACGCCTGTTTTCTTCTCCTGTTTACTATCAGACCCCACAGCTATGTTGGCTATTTTGTTTTTTGTTTCCTCTGAAAGTTTTTTTAATTTTTTTAGTTCCTCAGAATCATTCTTAAGTTTACGAATAGTTTCTAGTTGTTTTAATTCGTTTTGAGACTTAACAGCATTTGATATGGCACTAGCTGTACTACCTATAGCAGCTGCTCCTTTTGCAGCAGATGTAATCAAATCTTTATTATTTTTTATCAAGTTAACGATACTTCCAATAC
The DNA here is from genome assembly GCA_907163375.1 of Prostheceraeus crozeri. NCBI lineage: Eukaryota > Metazoa > Platyhelminthes > Polycladida > Euryleptidae > Prostheceraeus > Prostheceraeus crozeri. Next base: position 193,948 of record CAJQUW010014496.1, read on the forward strand.
CAGAAAAGATGCCAGCCCCTTCTTTTTCAATTGTTTCTACATTGTTATAATGGTGAACAGATTTCATAGATGGTTCATGAGCAATTTTTTTATTTGAAGCAAAATGTTTAAGATTGTGTTTATAAATTATAGGCATTTTTTAGGATTAAATTTGACTTTTGGGAAAAAATATTTACGATTTTTTAGTAACCTGAGGACCTTTGGTCCGATCGGCTAAAGCCTCTGAACAAAGTTCGATAGGTTAGTAACCTGAGGACCTTTGGTCCGATCAAGATTTACGTTTGTGAATGGACAACAACTTCGAGATAACTTTATTAATTTTCCGTTACACTTTATCTATTGCGTCAAGTAGCTTGTGATGTACTTTAATTTCTTTTCTATTAACTTGCATTTTCTCCTGATTCATCTTCAACGCCGTTTTAAGAGCATTCAATTTAACTTTAAGAACATCTAACTGATTTTTAACAGCATCTAACTGTTCTTTATTTCCTTCAGAGTTTTCTTGTAAATTTTTCTTTAATTCATTTTCTAAATTATTTTTAAGAGTTTTCATTTTATCAACTTTTTGATTAAGCGAGTTTACTTCATTTATTATTATATTCATCTTTTTCATTTGTTGAGTAGTTTTAGAACTTAATTCATCAACACTTTTTTGGAATGTAGTTTGTAACTGCTTTAAATTTTTTTTAATTCTTTCAGGTAGTTTTTCTATCTCATCTTCTAATTGTTCTTTCAATAGTTGTATCTGATGTTTATTTTTAATGAATGCAGATTTTAACTTTATAGAAAGTAATATTAAAATTTTTGATTGTTCTGAAATCTTTTTAAAAAGTTTTGCTATATCTGGTTCTAGCTCTCTATCTTTTTCATCAATGGACATCAGATCACTCAGTCAATTAGCCACATCACGAGAACAATTGTCAAGTGCGATTGTCAGTTATGTTGATGAGTAAGAGGAAAAAGAGATCTCATCACGAACAATTCCAATTCCTTGTGTTACATTCTTAACATTAGACCATCTCTTTCTTAATTTTTTATAATGCTCTAATCTTAATAATAATTGAGATTCTTTATCTTTCATATACCTAACTCTATCTTTATGTTTTTCTTTATTCATCTTTTCGATGTTCATTTCATATGATAACGAAGGATATATTCTTGCGGTTTCTTCCACTTTTATTCCTTCCATTTCTGAGGCTTCTTCAATTTTCGTCGTCGCCGTTGCCGTCGCCGTCCCCGTTGAGGTTTCCATTTTTAAAGAAATATTTTGAATACAATCTTCTGGTATATTAAGACTACGTGATATTTTTTGGGCTACCTAAATTTTCATCTGCCTACATTTTCGACCTTCGGCTACGTGATATTTTTCGACCACGTGATATTTTTTAGATTACGTGATATTTTTCGACCACGTGATATTTTTTAGATTACGTGATATTTTAAGACCGCCTAAATTTCGTCCACGTGATATTTTGAGACCGCTTAAATTTTCGATTACGTGATATTTTGAGACCGCCTAAATTTTTGAAATTTTGATTTTCTGAAAATTTGTCACTACCTAAATTTTCGGCCTTCGCCTACGTGAAATTTGAAGTCTACCTAAATTTTTGAAATTTTGATTTTTTGAAAATTTCGAAAAAACCCGCAAAAGTGTGACATCCGGCGCAAGCGAAGCGAAGCGTCGCGCCGGATGTCACACTATATACTACTGCAGGCTAGGCCAATTTATATTTAGCCAGTGCGGGAGATCTTTATCTAATTTAACCAATCCTGGCTATAATTTCATTTTATCTTTCAGAGATAGTCAATTCATGCAAAAATATATGACAAGTATGTTATTTGTCATTATATTAGGCTATTATCATTTTTATTATTAACTTAAGTCGTTGCTTGTTAATGAAAACTAATTTGATGATTGTAGCAAGCCTCTAAAGGCCACACCGTTATCCAAAAAACCCGTTCAACGGATCCAGGATAACCAGCATAGATAGAACCTGAATTTGAAGTCGGAGCCGGAGCCGAGCCGGAGCCTTTCGCATCAGTGTCGTGGAGCCGGAGCCGATGAGATAACGCATCGGCTCCACAGCCCTGGTTTGAACACAATCCAGCTAACTTTTGAATCAAAATTGAACTCTAAATTTACATCAATACGACCTAGACAGCAGACAATTGCTATTTCACTTCAAAGTTGTCGTCGAAGCTGAGACTCGAAGCACATTAGCAGCTGGTCACCAAGTTGGCTGAACAACAATCACTCAAAATTAACTGTGACATGGATATCAGCCATTGTTTCACTCAATCCGGGGCTCGGACATAGCGAGCAAACTTGTCTCACATGCATCGCCATACGAAAAGAAAAATGTTACGAAACTTTTACTGGTAGGGTCGCTTACACTAAGTGACATTGCATCTTTTATATAAAATTTCAGCGGCTTTCTGATATTGCATGTCGATAGTAATATTTTGTCTCTGCCAAACAGCTACAATATGGCTTGAACTGATTAAGTTTTAAACGTGTAGAGGAAAGGAAATAGAGCTCTGGTATCACTTGTGATCCCACGGTAAATGAAGGATTAAAAGGCTTGACCCGACTAAAGTTTGAACCCTGTTCTCCCATGCGCACAACGAACACTCTACCATTAAGCCACAGTGCCGGCCAAACACCGGTCAGATATTATGACCAAACTCGATCGGTTCTTGTCTTCGTTCGAAACTCAGAATCAGTTCGAACACTAAGCCAAGCCCTACCTTTGACCAGAAGCTAACAATTCAGAAATGTGATTCCTTTGCAGATAAACCAAGGAAAATCATCATATCGAGTCAGAGAATTGTTCGTCGTGGAAGTGTTATCGAATGTAAGGCCAGTGGACGGCCAACTCCAGCGGTCAGTTTAACTGTAAAAGGTCATTTCTGGTCAGAAAAGAGAAGTGGTGGCCGGTCTGAGCTCATCGTACACGAAGATGCTAAATCTGGGAACTTCACAGTGATATGTGAGGCTGAGAACGTTCATGGGAAACTTAACGAGACTTGGGTGGTGACAGTTGAAGGTAAGTCTGAATATATGAAGAAGCCTCAAACTTCAGTTTTATTCGGTTGCACATGAAAATGTGCTCAGTAACTCAGTATAGAAATGACAAATAGAATATTTTCTGAGACGAGTTTGACCGGGCTATTCCACATATCCGAAGTGCTCAAAATCCGAAGACCGACATTTAGAAGAGAAATTGACAAAGGGAAAAGCGGCAAATGGATAGAAGCTTTCAGCCGACTCTATGAAATGAGCAGCGCACGTAGGGACGGTCTTCCTCCGCCACTTCGGTCAGATACTTTTCGATGCCTGTCACTTAACGAAACATTTCTAGGAAGAGCTGCCTGCAGTACAGCGAACATACATAGTTTGCAACAACAGTCAACTAACTGTTTCTTGCAATGTGATCGTATAACTGAAATATTATGAATTATCAACTTGATGTATCGTTGAAGTTGATATGTCATATGGCAATACGGAACGAGGTTTTGAACCCTTATCATACGAACCCTTATCATACTTCATTATCTAATTATTTTGTGATTATTGGTAATAATTCAATTCTTTGACATTCTTGTACAATGACATCGTTCACTTTACAGAAAAGTCCTTCAGAATGAGCCTTGACATCGGTAACAATATCTTGAATGAGAGAGAAGTTCGTCCAATCACTTGCGGATCAGATGAAACAGAATTAGGTGAAGCTGAACTGAAATTTCAAACTGCACATTATGAAATCTACATTTCGAAGAAAGTGCACAAAGAATATATTGAAACACTTCACACAGGAATATGGAAATGGAAAATGGTCAAGTCCTTCCCCTATAACATCCGTGGTGTCACTGTCTACAAGTCATCGTTTTCCAGTCAGAAGTTGAAGGTTTTGTTGATGGCCAGTCCGCGGTATCATGGCAGCTATGTTACGTGTGCTGGCGGAATTTCGGTGAGTAAATTATTTCCTGCGTACGTCTGAAGATAACTTCAATCAACTGTTGAAGCATGTCCTCCACCAAAGTCCTCTTCTTGACTTGCTGCATCGTTGCTCTATCTGATCAGTAAAAAAACTTTTAGTCCGGGAGGTAGCACGAAGTTGTCCAGGGAATGAGGTCGTACCTGAAGTTTTCATGCATTGTACGAGTACACCTCTTGATTACTATAAAGCTGCACATCGGATCAGCTGTCTTTCATAAATAGTTTGAATTGGAAAATTACATACATATGCGTAATATCGTGACATATCGGCTACAAGCATGAATTTATAGAGTCATTGACTGTTGATTTCAGAAAAAGCATTTTACATTTCCTATTCAAATTCAATACTCTTTTGGTCATCAAGTACCGTTAATGGCAAATTCTTTTCATCAACGATAGATACGGCATACATGTAGGATATGTGCTTATGCTGGTAATAAAAGAATGTTTCTGTTGAATTAATTTCTTCGGGGTAGGTCTTTTATTCTGAAACAGATGTTCGAATCCGTAGAATTCAAGGGTGCGAAATGACCATCTGACTGATGATGTTTATCTTCTGCTTTGGCGGGATTAGCTTTGAAATTTAACGAGTTTGTTGAATTTCACACTTCTCTTCTACAGTCTTCAAGCAAAAGAGCTTCAACCATCAAACAAATCCAAGTTAGATGGCGTCCATCTGTTCGTACATTGAAGATCAACAACAGCAGCGACAAAGATCTGGTACTACTCCCTCAGAATACTTCAATTTTCTGCCAACTTCAGACTGGAGATTCAAACCACGCCCCAAAGATGATCGCCACGTTAGGTGAGTGTTGTCATCTCTTTGAGGTGATGATTTCCTCATCGCTTCCTTTGTCCATCAGGTGGAAGAGATCTTGGCAAGGCGACGTCCAATGTGACAATCACAGATAAAGAAGGATATCAGTGGATGAAATTGACGTGGTGGACAAGTGTTCGTCTTTCTGATAATGACAAGTTGATAGTTTGTGGTTTTAAAGGAGGACCTGAAAAGTCAATGAAAATGAACGTTCATTGTGAGCTATCTCCTTCATTGTACATTAATGAATTCTCAAGTATTCATCGTTTATATATCACATTTGAACAAATTGGCATGATACTGTTGCAACTTTTTCAAATTTTTGCAAAATCTAAGATTCTGTAATTTTCTATACTGTTAAATTGCAACGTTATTGAACGAGATTAATTGATGAAACTTTCGTACGGAATGGATCATGTTTAGATTTCTCTCTCCTCTGCTAGATCCTCCTGAGAAAGTGGAAATTTCGTGGGAAAAAATCAATGACGCAATTTTTATTCAGTGTTCGGCTCTTGGACGTCCGAATCCCGATATCCTTCTTTCCGTGCGCGATAATAAAGGAACAAGAAAAGAGCGGAGAGGGGAAAAGGATGAGGATTTAAAATGGGAAATGAATGAAGACTTCGAAAATCTCACAGTGTCTTGTACAGCTATGAACATTTACGGACGAATCAATGAAAGCAGGATAATAACGAAGAATGACTTCTCTGAAGGTAACTTCCTTTGCAAGGGACTTTTGAAAACCTAATGATAAACACTTCACTTTGATTATTTGGATAAAGTTCTTCATTATGATAAAATCTATACTTACTTATTGATGAAGTACTTTCTAGCCTACGTCACTATAAGCAAAAAAGTTAATAATTAAGTAGAAACAATTGTTGACAAAAAAGTAGCACCACAGTCTGGTAAACTACTTTACTTTATAATACGATCTTTATTTTTGCCTGCGTTGGATTTTGCTTGAGATATAATCTTTGCCGTTGATTTAATTCATTCTTTACATTTATTACAGTAAATTCAATTGCTCAGTTGATTGGATCTCGTCCTTTCTGAGGTTAGCGTCGAAACTTTTGGCCGGATCATTCTTATTGACGTCATACCTTCCTGTGTATGAAATGCCTTTCTGCCTTCTCCATCCAGTACCACCAGGATCGAAGGAGAGGAGTGCTATGGTCAGGTGACAGCAGAGAGGCGGCACAGTTGTATGAACCATCTCAGGCGCTGCTGTGTCTGTCCAGTGCGGCGTAGTAGTCCGTTCTTGTTGATTCCATCTTACACTTCTGATCATCAGCAACCATAGAAATTGACAACAATAAAACCTCTAGAATGGAAATTAAGCTTCATGCAATGCACAATAACGGCACATAAATCGCACGCATTTTCACTTAGATGCACCTGCCAACGGCTGTATCATTGGGTTAGAATCAGTCACTTGAGTAAATCGAAGCCTTTAATTGGTTCTTCATGCCCCAACTTAGTTCCCCCGGATGTGCCGCGACCTTGAGTCAATTTCCATTCTAGTCAACTTCAGATAAACAGTTTATTTCTATGTCCGCAACCCTGTGATTCGAAGCATGGAATTCTCTGAAAATTAGCTCTGATCTAAATTAAGCATCAAAATCTCCAGCAATGGGAACCTTAGTGCTTCGATCATTATTAATTAGTCTGCTGGCGGTTGTCAGCTGCTGGTCAATCAGCTGTTATCAATTGACTTTTATCAAATGTCATCCTTGTCGATCGAAAAGTGAATTATTGTTCGTTAATCACGTGATTCAACGTCATAACACAACCTCTATGACACGATGTTCAAGTCCTGGCCTGCCAGTATTAGTTATTGTGGTGTATTGGTTGATAGTCTTGACTAATTGCCAGAATTGCCTTGTTCTAGCCCTGACTTCTCCACATCTGTCTTTGATTCCCATCTGTTTCTCATATTTGAGTCAGTATTCTGCGTTTTGTTTCCTCGGTATACAAATAGATCATCCAAGATGGCCCACTTGGCGATAAATCCTTTTTTGAGAATCCTTAAGAGGGGAATCATTTTCGTCCATCTGAACATTTGTTCTATAATAAACAAGATTGATAAACTAATAAGACAAACAAATAATTAATAAACAATTAATAAACAATTAATAAACAAATTAGACATGTTGTTTCTACCAGCCAGAATATAATCGGAATGTTTGGTATTTCTGAAACTGAAGAAATTCCTTCAAGTTTGATTAGTATTCCACAATCCTACATCCTGCGCTGTGATCGTAATTGTATCAACAATGTCAAAGCCTCTGGTGGTGGAGTGGGTTTAAATATTCGCGAAGATTTGAAATACAAAGTTTTGATGATCTTTTGATTCAGAAATTTGAAATGTTGACTGTTGATATTAATGTTCCTAATGCAACCTCCATCATTCTCATTTACCATGCGCCAGGCGGTGCTGATGCGGATTGCATTATAGTTTGATAGTTTTAAATAGGATTTTCTAATAGGTATATTTTCTCCTGTGATACTAACTGTTCTCTTCAGGATCCCATTCCTCATGTCAGTCGGTCACATGTTATCTATGAATTAAAATGTGATTGTGGATGCAGTTACATTGGTCGTACTGACAGGAACTTAGGAAAACGGATAGAAGAACATTTACCTCGTTGGCTACAAAGTTATGTGAGAAGGTCCACCCGTGAGCCACCGTCATCTGTAAGCAGGCATGCAGTCGATTGTAATGATTTTAAAAGATTTTCTTTTCCGTCTTATTTTTCTATTTTACACAGTTCCTTCAATGTCACTTCCTTGCGTATTTTAGAAGCCTTGTATATTTTGAATCGTGCACCACCCCTTTGTGTTCACAGTTTATTGTTTCCCTGGCAGTCATGATTGTCAGTATCTTTTGCGCTATCTTTCCGTCAGTCCGTGTCTTGAGTTTTATTCATTGCATCTAACTGTGATGTCACTTTTACTCGGCCGTATCGCATGTCTAGAGGCCTCGAAAGCGCTCGCGATGTCTTCATGTTTGAATAAATTTACACTGGAGACTCTATTCCCTCTGAAAAAAATGTGTTGGTCACAAGAACTGCTTCAGTATATTGAAACGTCACATTTTTTTGGCATTTTTTTGGTTCGAATATTCATACTTATGTTAATTCCAATTCGATGCTGGTGTAAATATTTATTCTCATACGATGATGAAAGTCATCCCAGTAGCCATTTATAATAGAATATAATGCTTACTAATTTAAATTATTATATATTATTAACTATTATTCTAACTATAATTATATATTATTAAACTATTATATTTACTCATATGTTTGGTTTAAACATTTTGATATATCGTTGTCGTTTTTATATCGATATATCAAATGCATTGAACCATGTAAGCATTATTACAACCATTGTGACAGATAATGATTATTGCATCGACGATGTGATTACATTAAAGCATAAATGCCGCTCAGCAGAAGGATGCCAGTCGGTTGCGTCAGCCTTTATGTTTTGAGTCTAACATAAACGTACATTCAGAGTCCTAAAATTGTCTTTTTTGGAGAGCTAAAATCACCTTCAACAGAAAGTTGATGACTGATCAACTTTGGCTACTAAAACAGCTGTCCGTATGCATGACCGAATACCGTCATGAAGGACCCAGTACAGCACTAGCGCACGCAAGAATGGTGCAAGTGTGTCTCCTTGAAGGACTCCAGAGGCTGTTCAAGAGATGTCTGTAGTTCCGTCGCTGGTCATAACTGCAGCTCTTGTGTCCTTGTAAAGTGTCATGATGAACTTTACAAGTTGTGATGGAACACTGAAAACTCACACTGCATGTCAGTGTTACATAATGATGAGAAAATCTATGCTCATCGTTTTCATGAGATAATGCAGGGATCTATTATTTCAAGAAGTCACAATCAATTTATGCAATCGTTAGCGCAACAAAGTAAAATATCAATTTAGCACAGAATGAGAAGCCATGTTTGTAAATCGTAGCGATGATTAAAAATATGAGTTTGAAGTGATGTCAGCCGGAGTCTGGAGTCCCATCATTTTGAAAATGTTAGACTTCCGGGACTTCGCATCCCTGGGTTACATGCACACAACAATTGAGAAATAATTTTCCTAAAAAACACTATCATTCCATTGTACGTTATAGTACTGTATTTACAGAAGTTCATCATTTGCTGCGAAGTTTTTACGCATTATAACAGTTCATCGACCCAGTTCAGTCAGTAGAACACAGTTGGATGATCAAGATCCACCTTTTTGCTGCGTTCTCAGGATGAAACAAAGAAAGCGATGAACCGATCTCCTGTATGAATAAAAGGTGCCCATCAGTCAGCACCTAGTCCACCAGCTTCTTGCTGAGATTTTGCTCGAAAGTCGTGACAAATGGCCCCAAACTCTTGACGATTTCATCCAATGAACACCAATACTTTCAAAAAGCATCATTTTGTACGAGTACTTAGCATTTGCCGAAGTTGCTTGACTTCATTCCGTTCTACAATCATTTGAATACCTGTGGGAGGTACTCTACTTAAAACTACCAAATACAAAATCACATTATTTGAAAATTTAATTATCACTAATCAATTGCTGATTCTAACTAACTTTCAGGAAGCATAAGATAATTTTCTTATTGCAAAGGCTTTTCAACGACCTCCGACACCTATTATTATATATTTGCTTTTTTCAGAACTTCCCTGGACAATCATAGGATGCGTCTCTATTGGAATAGCATTCGTTTGCGCAATTTCAGTTGCTATTTTCAAGAGGAAACGAAATGTACAGAAATCTTCAGCAGGCGGTGAGCGGTCACTGAAGACACAGTGAGTATTAAGTATTCATGTAGATCAACATTCTCATGATTATTGCGCATTATTATGAATGAAAATCCAGTTCTAAGGACTGTAAAACTTATAATAACATTCCGTAGAAACATTGAGCTGCATCCTTTCTTGAAAATTGGAGGAGACGTGAATAGATGTCAATATTTTTAATGTCTTTGTGCATAGGACTGAGGCTCCGGGGTTTGACAGTACTCCGGCTAAGTTAGTAGTTAAATCAGATCAACTCTTTGCGTTAAACAAAATTGTTAATTCATCTTCAATTATGTCGGTCAAATCATGTTAGCTTGAAAAATGTAAAATACATATCTAAATTAATTTCAAAAAATATAATTTCCAAATTTGATTTTCTTATTTCCTCAGCGTTTGGACAGGCTGTGAGCTGAAACCTCGAGCTTTTGTATTTTCTACCATTGACAAGGAAAAATTTGGTCCAAAGAATTTGATTTTTTTGGCTGGAGATTGGAGCTGATGTTATATCAAGTTCATCTTGCAATTAAGGTCTATCATCCGCTATAATTCTTAATGTCATCACCTCTTCCATTCTAATGACAATATGCTTTTAATTGCATATAAAACATGTAATTAAATCCTCCTTAAAGTTATTTTTGAATTATTTTTGTCTATTTTCATCTTCTCATTGATTTCAATTATTTTTATTATTTGAATACATCAATATACAGCCTCAGTAGAATGTCGCATAAGGCTTTCAGCCGAATCACAGTAATATGCAATTGCCATTGAGACGCGCCAGGTGCTGCTCTTTTCTCGATGATGCAACCTGATTGCGGATTTATTTTGCAGGACAATATTTGTTGCGGGGCATTCTCCAACATTGCTGAGATGTGACTCACAATTCACATCCTAATTCCAATAGATCGAGTAATTTCATTTCTATTGTTCAATTCACCTTTTACATGGCAGATATTTCCTCAATATATGTCTAAATTGCAACCTGCTACATGCTTTTATTTTCCCTTGTTCGTAGTTGATTCAAATCACTACATTTCAGTTGAATTATCGCATATTCTGGACAATTCTGTAAACAACAATTTTCGTAGTAGCCGGCATTTGCATTGTGCCTTTGTTTGATTGAGAGATTGACGTGCAATGAATTTAAGCAATATCACAATTCTTTACAACTGAGTCAGAGTCCTTAATTCCTATCTTTTGGCTGGAGTCCTATCAAACCCGGAGTAGGAGCTGTAGTCATTTCAAAGTTCGAGGACTCCGAAACCTTCCTGCAATGGTTGTGAACTTCTTTGATGAGGGACTATTGGCTCTGCCTCGCCAAAACATCGTGACCTTCTACACAAAGATCCTATAGAGCGAATTATCTTGCATGCAACTTTAACAGACTTTAATTGACAAAATTGATGAAATCTGAAGGGACAGCACAGGACACGTTGTAGTCTCTACATCATATGGAGAAGTTTTAAGCTGTGTGTCCTCTTACATCCCGCCGAGCGTGTGCTGTCCGGTGTACCGACGACTTCTTCTGTGGAAAAATCATTCAGTAATCAGGCTTTTTTTCATCTTGGAATTGCTTTTCAATGAAGCGATCGCTGGAGAATCAAAAGAAAATCACCTTAAAAATGGAAAGATTTTATTAAGAGATCACAAATATATTTTATCGAAACTTGGCAAAGAATTCAAATGCATTTTGAAAATTCAACGTTGCATGAAGTCTATTATTTCTCTCTCAAATCTATTGCAAATTCATTAAACGATGCATTTGACGATTACCATTCCGGATTCTTTATATTAAAACTGAAGTTGTGAAACAAACAATTCCAAGGATACACCTGCTATCATTCTTATCATATCCGAGTTGAGGAATGCAATGATCATCAAGGAAATGATTGTTATGAGATCCAGGAAGTTCTACATACAACAGGAAGGAGGGATTAAACACAGTCATTCGACAATACCATCATTATAAACTTGCTGATTTCAATGTGACCTTCAACAAGTCAATACTCGAATGATAAGACAGAATGTTGTCTTATTTTCATCTTTATCGCCAACCCTATCGACTTTTCTTCTCTACAAACTGACAGAGAAAACAAGGATTTAGGAAGATGAATATTTTCATTTATGAAAATGTCCTGCGCAGAATGCCGCATGATAGAAATGATAGAATGTAAGATAATTAGTTAGCGGTCTTTAGATTTTTGAAGTTTATCGGCTAACAACAATCAACCAGCATATACTTTCTGCAATGACTGAACTGCGTTTACACCTGACTTAGCTGTGCTGTTTATCATTAGTAAAGAAAATGTTACTAAATATTTTGGGGTTTGTGAACATTTTCTCATCTGTACAGGCGAACCAGCACTTCGTAGAAACTTAGCAGAAATTTCGTACAATTAACTAGAGCTTTTTATTGATTTTTAATTTGTGAATCTGATCATTTAGGGAACGGATTTCGTACGCTTTACCTTTTGACGCTTTTACGTTGTCATCGGAACGCATAATACCGGTTTGTTTCGCATGATGAGTATGATCTGTAATGATTCTAAATCATGACCGAAAATGAAGGTAAACTTGTGAAAGCGGGAAAGCAAGGTGTTCGAATTTCCGTGGAAACTTAGCAGAAATTTCGTACAATTAACTAGAACTTTTTATTAATTTTTAATTTGTGAATCTAATCATTTAGGGAACGGATTTCGTACGCTTTACATTTTGACGCTTTTACGTTGTCATCGGAACGCATAATACCGGTTTGTTTCGCATGATGAGTATGATCTATAATGATTCTAAATCATGACCGAAAATGAAGGTAAACTTGTGAAAGCGGGAAAGCAAGGTGTTCGAATTTCCGTGGAAACTTTTGCTGAACATCGTGTTCAGATAAGTTAAACTTGAATTAACGCATCAACAGAAATTGTCGCTGAATTTGGAACGAATCCAATTTCAAGTTTCATCTTGTGAGAAAATGTCCGTTCAGGCGAAAATCTGATGATGTCATTTCTAAAATCAGTTAATAACCTGAAAATAGAATCCTTTCCATGTTCTGACCTGAATTAAAATCAATTAAAATATTGACAAATAACTTCTGTTTCTGTCGGAAAGTTTCCGCTAGATCCACATTCAAATATTGTCTTTGTTTTCTTTTCTAGGGATAATTCCAATGATTACGTCGAAATGAACATCTCTCCATCACAAACGGTAAGTACAAGAAATCGTCAAAAGACACGAATACTAACAGAAGATTATAAAGTTCCAAGAACCACGGACCTGAAACCATTTCAGAAAGACAAGTCGAAAATAGAATTGTAACGCCTGATCTGTACTCAGGGCTGTCCTGCATCGAAAATCTTTGGTTGTGCACAATAACAAACTTATTTATAATCAGGCCTTTCTCATACTCCACGACCTGTCAGTGCCGACTTGCAAGCAATTCTCCCCCTTAAATTGAATAATTTGTCATTAGCTGTTGAAGGCAAAGCGTACATTACAGACGTGGCCCATATCAGGATGATGTTAAGTAAACTTGAGAAATCTGACATCGTCGGAGTCATCTGTGTGTAGAATAGTGCCCCTCGGACTTGCTGCTCTACTCAGTCAAAAGTGATTGAACTTTGACAAGCGGAAGTTGTGACCATTTCAATTTATCAATATAAAATCGTATTGACTACTTCCAGTGAGTTTCTCAAGGGAATACCTCCGCATTTGTGGTGCAGCCACAGAATTAGCCTGCTCGTTCCCTAGTCGTTGTTTCCTAGAAGGGCAGAGTCATATCTCGTATTCGATAATGATATGGCACACACCACACACGATCTAGTCAAACAATAAGTCGTCACTGAATAAGCAGTGAGCCTCAGACAGCAGCCAGTGGCGTGCGTGTCATACATATCGAGTTCTTCGTTCGGTCACACTTCGCTGTCACAGTGCCATTCAATGATAAATCCTACGAAGAGATGGAGTGAACTTCCTCACGCCTGCCAACTTCTAAACAAAGAGTCTGACGGACCAACATTAACGAGAAAAGTTGTGCGCAATGATCTGAATTCTTCTAATCTGATGGAATCATGGCAATCGAAGCATTTTGGAGGAATTCACAGCAATCCGCAAGCGACGCACGACTGTTTTTTCTATCTCTGTAAGGTATTGAAAATTCCTTTCTGCCCAATTACTAAGTTCCAGCGTGTGCCATCGTTTTGAATTAGTCTTCACTTCTAGTAAACTTAGACAATTTAATTCTGTGGGTGCAACAAATGTTGAAGAACAATCAGTAAAAGGATTCATTTTATGAATATAAATGACAATAAATCACAATGAGCAAGCCTACTCTTGAATGTGTCAATATCGCGCTTGGTCAGGGAAGGAGGAATCGTGCAGCTGATTCCAAGGCTGTGGGAACAAAGGAACAGTTCGAACGATTCACTGTATCGAACGCGTCCGAACATTATAGTCCGCAAATGTGTTGTGTTTTTGTTCGACATTCAAGATACACCAATGAAGCATGCTAATAATCGGAAATGCTTCTGACGTGACTTTCCATGCGAGATGAATCAACGAAATTTGAATCTCTTTTCCAGGGAAAAGTGGAAGATGGGAATGAATATGCAGAAATGGAAGACGTAAGTTTTCAATCTTTTTGGATATCTTGATGAAGGTTTGATGACAGTTTTATGAAGTAGGAGAGTGGAATCACTCACAGAGTACACAGTTTGGTTTTGATTCCATTGCAGGAAAGTTAGAATGTAGTCGTTAATGTACAACAACTTGTTCTTATGGTTTCAGGTTTTTGATATTGACAATAATTGCTACGAAAGAGACATTATATTTTAAGTCATTTATTCATAATTCTCACGGTTATTTTGATTGTCAGATAAACGGACTTGATAATGCATAATTCAGTTGAATAAAGGAAATTACTGACGGTATGTTTCTACCAGCGAAACATTGTTCTTCTACAGCGTCATCTTTCCGACATTCTCTATCACAATAGCCTGAATATTACATTGATCGCGCTATCTCATAATGTCATTAAATTTAATGAATTTCTTTGAGCAAAAACTTCGGCAATAGCAAATCTATATAGACAAGTATACGATAAAAAGCAAATAAAATAGGACGCAGTAAATCAAATAATTCCACACGAAATGATGTAGGAAATTACAATCATGTTACTGATGAAGTGGCAGTAACATCTGAACATTGTAGCCTTTGATGAGGTAATAAATCTTTTAGTTTGAATTTCATTTCTTTTCAAACTCTGCGTTCATGCAGCTTTCATTCCTCCATGTTCGAATTACTGATTTGAGATATCATAAATCTGCACATTGATTAAGAGAAACTTCATTTGAATTTGATGCTATTTCCTCGCTTTTTCACTTCTTCTTTTAGTCAAATACGTTTTTAAGGTAGCAAATGTGAGAAATTCTATCATGTCCACTTTTAATATTGTGACATTGGTTTCATATTAAAATTCGACAAGCAAGAAAACTTGAACTGCAGAAATGTTCAAAATTCTGAATCAATTTTAAGCTGACAGATGAGAATATCTCTACGCTTGTTATGTACCAGCCCAGTACCGGTGATGCCGATCAAGGAATATGTAGGCCTACTTTTCCCTGTATGCTTGTTGATGAAACCCTCATACTCTGCCATATTCTGACATTGAACCCTCATCATTGACATAAGTCTTGTCATCATCATCCAATCGTGAAGACGGATGCTGTGCAATAGAAATGCTGATTTTTACAGGGCTTCCCGTAGAATATGCAACTTGTTATTTATTCCAGTTCTTTTATTACGACGACGTGAACAATTAAGAACGATCGAACCATTCTAATAGGCCTGCGTATGAATGGACTACATAGAAGTTAAAACTGGCATACCGATTACTATATTTTCTCTAGAGGCCCTTCAATAACATGTACGAAGTGATGTTACGAAAAATATGTCAAGATATCAACTATTTGGGTCCATATTCCTTGATTGTAAATACAACAGAATGATCTGCTGAATTCGGCTATACCAAAATGGGAATTCACTTATTTTTTTCGACTTCATTCAAGCTTGCACAAGTCTTCCATTTGACGAGTTTGAAAATTCCGCCTAAATTGCCATTTTAGGATAATAATTCGGCACTTTGAATTAATTCGACGCATGTTTTACAAAGCGGACGGCAATGGTGGTGGTGGTGAAGTGTTCATTCAGAATAATTGAGAATCATGAATGCATATAACGTACAAGAATAACGTTAAAAACGAACACAAAGTATCACGTTCATACACCAAGTCATAAAGTTATCAACGTCTTAAGCAATCAAACAAGAATAAGGAACGAAGGAATGCATGCGTCTGGATGTCGTAAAATACGGAAGACAAAATATTTTGTTTCCTGGCAAGCGCTCATGAATCAAATCGTGTAGAACATGGTTCACAATTGTCTCACATTTGTATAAAAGATTTAGGACCCGACATTTACGCAAAGAAGGCAAGTCAGGTAAAAGAGAGCAATAACATTCTCGACCACAAATAATCCTGTGTGCACGATTTTGAAAAGAATCGATCCGTGTTCTTGTTTTCAAAGGCAAGTGACACAGTAAAGGTGATACATACAAAATCAAAGGTGCTGTTAATATGAAGTAAACATTTATGAGTTCAGTACGTGGAAGACAGACTTCAAAATTCGAATTGCGTAAAACCGTCTAGATGCACATTGGAGTGTGTTATCAAACTGATAGTCCCACTTCAAATTCTCGGACCAATAAACACCAAGTATCTTCAAGTGAGAAACAGTCTGTATGTTTGGATATGATGGGTCAAATTACAGGGATACAGCACGAGGAATTATCATTTGCCTGGACTTAGAAACATTCAAAGTTAATTTGTTTGATCGTATCCAATTTAAGACAGCTGACACATTGTCAATGTTGAGAGAAGCAGGCAAAGGTTCAAGCAATGTTATATCGTCGGCATGGATTACAATTTTACCTGGAGGCGGTACATTCAGGGAACCCATGTAACTTGCAAAAAGATGTGGCCCTAAAATTGACCCTTGAGGTACCCCTGAAGGTACTTGAAAAGCAGAGCCACGCGAATTTCAGACTTTCACTCTTTGTGATCTGAAAGACAGATAGTTCTTCAGTCACAGAATAAAACCTCAATGTTCCTTGAAGTCAGAAGATCAATGAGAACTCCTTGATGCACTTTTTCGAATGCCATAGACAGATTTAGGCAGGTCATACGTGTTAGAAGTCACCTTTAGTCATCGAATTCATTTATTCACTGGCTGCCGCAGTCATGCAGCAGGCCATGTAACACAGTTCAACAGCGGACAATAGAATCTGCACAATGACACTCTAACACTCTCCCCCTTCTAGAGTGAATTCAAATTTGAATTCTACACGTAAGCACAAATAATTATTTCATCAAGAAATGATGCGTAAATTTCGGACATTTACAACAGTTCCGTCATCTAATGTTGCTGTAACAGGAGAAGGTCTCTGAATAACTTGGTGACGACCAACAAAAAAAGGATCAAGAGACGATTTACAAGTAGAAGGATTCCGGACTGCAACGAAAGTACCGATATGTGGAGCTTTTACAGGCTTTTCATGTGTATGAACTTTCGAATCCGATAAGTCGGAAGGCCAATCTGATGGGACACGAGGAACACGCAGATAGATGAGTTCGAAAGCCGATGGACCATCCAGAAAACTCATTCTATTGACGTCGTAGACTGACTTTTGTAATTCTGTATGCCAGTTTGTGACACAGCGTAGACGATCCTTCAGAGTTCGATGAATGCGTTCCACTAATGAATTACCCTGAGGGTGATACGAAGTCGTCAAAGACCTTTTGATATTGTATCGCTTCATTACATCTTGAAATATTTTACTCAAGAATTGGGCACCTCTGTCAGAATGAACTCGGTTAGGCGGCCCATATCGATAAACCCAATTATTCAAAAACGCAGTGGCACACGTATCAGCACGGATATTAGTCAAAGCCACGGCCTCGAGCCAACGTGTAGCATGATCCACCATAGTCAAAAGATATTTGTAGCCACCGTGAGTAGATGATAGCGGCCCAACGAGATCAATACTGACAAATTGAAAAGGTTTGACTTCTGGAGCTCTAGGTAGAGAAACCTGAGGAACATTGAACTGTCGATAGGATCGAGAAGCACATGTAGAGCAGTCTGAAATCAAATTGTTGATTGTATAACGCATACGTGGGAACCAATATCCGGCACCAATAAGGGCATTTCTCGTTTTGTTGATACTGAAGTGGCCATGATTATGATATTGTAGAACAAGGTCTGAGATCATGTTGGCTGGCACAACCAGATGTCCGTAATATCGCAAACGACCAGCTTCATCCTGAGTGTACCCTCTCTTAACGCGATGAGATTGCAATTGATTCAAAATATTCATACAAAATGAGTCATTTTTTTGAAAAGTAGGCCAATCCATGTCAGACAGTGAAAATGTCGCAGCTACATAGTTCCCATCACTCACCATATTGGAATTATCATGGGGACTGAAAATTTGCATAGATTAGACTGTGAAATGGCATTCCACAATAATGTAAATGATATAAAATTTGTTGGAGCAATACCTTCAATAGATAAAACAGATTTTTTGCAACGTTTTTCGTTACCGGACTGGAATGATGATGATCGAAAGAGACTCGAAACTTTATTATGGAATTATAGAAATATATTTTCCTGTCACAAGATGGATTTTGGAAGAACTGATTTACTATACCATACTATCGATACGGGGGACGCTCATCCTATTTCAATCCTGCTCGCGACGCCAGTGTTAGAAGTCACCTTTAGTCATCGAATTCATTTATTCACTGGCTGCCGCAGTCATGCAGCAGGCCATGTAACACAGTTCAACAGCGGACAATAGAATCTGCACAATGACACTGCTTTAACATCAGAAGTCTCAAGATAAGATATAATTGAATCATGGATGGATACCAAGGCAGTGTCGGTAGAGCCATTAGTTCGGTAGGCGTGCTGATTCGGTCAAAATGAAGAAATAAGTTGCGATTGAACAGATTGTAAAACAAAACGTTCAGAATTTTTGCGAGTAATGGTAAAATAGAGATGGGACGAGAATCTCTGAATGAGGGATTCCTTTCTTTCGGAATAGGGGCCACCCACATCTGCAAGTTTCCATCGTTTCGGAAAAGTCCTTGTTATGATGGAGGAACAGAAAATATTATGTAACGGATAACAAATCAATTCAGCACCAATTTTCAGCAAAAAAGTTAGGATTGCCATCTCCACCTGTAGATTCACCACATTTTATCTTGAATAATTGACAGAGAACATCTTGAACGGAAAATTCGGGCCCCCATTTATTGTCATCAATTACATCAAATCTGTTCTGAGAAATATCCGTATTGTAGTTGTAAGAGATGAAAGCTTGAGCATTCCCAAAATTACGGATAATTGATTCAAAATCATCGCGATTTGACTTCCCAGTTAATTCATTGACAACCTTCTATATATTCTTATTAGAATCAGTGTGTCGATTTGACCACAGACGTTTTGCCTTTGATATCTCTGTCTTTACATAGTCTTTCAGGTGCATGAGTAGGCTGCAGTCTTTATTCAAGAAAGCCGACCATCTTTGATTTGCAAGTTCTTTCAACAGAGGCGCAATCCATGGCTTGTCGTTTGACGACATGATGACATATTTGGATGAAATAACAAATTTCGCAGTAATAGAAGTATTCACATTTATCGTCCACAGATGAAAGGCTCGACAAGAAATCGAAATTCTGAGCTGATAAGGCAACTAGAAAATTGTCAGCATTTGATTTCCGAAAGTCCCATAATTTGACCATACAAATAGAAGTAGCGTGAATTCGTCAGGTATAGAATAAAATAGCTTCACATGAGTTTGCCTCAGATGGAGCACTCTTATGATTCAGCTTAGTTCAGCGAATGTTTCAAGATTTCGCATTTACAAGAAGTCATAATTTGGACCTCATCTTTTCATGAAGTATAAGAAGTAGGATGATTGCAGGCCTACTTGTAGGTATATAGCAGTTCAGTCAACATGTACATGTATTTTGTATTGACGCTTCAATTCGACAGGAATAGTCGATAGGACGATTCGTCTGCCATTTGTTTATTATCTGCTACAAGTTATGTGAAAAACGTCTAATGTGCATGTAGGAATGAAACATTAAGCGACGACAGTCATTTCGGCTGCTCATCATCATAGAGCTTCACATCAGATGTGTCTTTCCGAGCAATGTAGATCAATATCTATTGAAATTTTCAGGGAAAATGTGACGATGGAAGATCTAATGCAGAAATGGAAAAAGTAAGTTCTAAACCTTTTGGATGTTTTGATGAAGTTTTGATGAAAATCCAATAAAGAAAGAGAACGGAATCCTTAACAGAGAATGCTTGTCTTTGAATGGAAGAGCAGAAATGTAGTCGTCATCTTACAATCACTCGTCCATATGTGTCCTAGTCAATTTCTTTAAAAGGAGGAACAGTTACTCCGTTTATAATCATTCCAGATACAACAAATTCCGATGACAACAAAAAGAATTTATAAGTACGCTGAAAAATGAATTGGATTTTGCATTTAATTCCGGTTAGAACGAATTTCTCTTACAATGAATTCTTCTGCTAGAAACTGTCAATTTTAGGGAGATGCTATCAACATAACTGACAAATTATAAAGTCAAAACTTTCAACTCGGCCTCTATTTATTTTTGTATGAAGATGCTTCAAGTCGATAACAAATTGATTTTCTCTTTTCCTGTAATCAGAAGTGAAGATTGTGGCCTCTGTTACTGAACCTTCGAACTGTCCTTCAGAGAATAATTCAAGAGCAAGCATTGCAATTCTTGAATGAGACGAAGTCGAATCATCGATGCAGATCCACAATCAACTGAAACTCAAAACGTTTGCTTCAATAAAGGAAAAGTTCAGTCCAAAGATAAAATCGGAAGTGAGGCCTTTGTGAAAACTCATTCACATGATGAATTAATCAATGAATCAATAGAGGTGTCCTGTCAGAGTCTCACGTCGGCGACAATCAAATGTTCTTATCTCTTCACACACTTCCGGATGATGTCGAGCGCCGTTCTGTCCGTGACACGTGGCAGCCATCCAAGATAGGTCATACGCTGTCGACCACGAGCTCTTCGTCCCTCCACCTTCTCGGTAAGCACCAGATTTTCCAATTGCTTCTTGCGGAGCACGTGGCCGAGAAATCGAACCTTCCTTGTGACGATGGTTTGCATCAATTATCTTGTTGTCCCGCTGCAGCACTGCGTCGTTCCGCACCTTCTTCGTCCAGGAGCCATATTTTTGTCGCCTGCGGGCGATCCTGCATCGTTTGACTGATTGTCCACCACTCACAGCCATGTAGGGGAACTGACCACACGTAGCCCTTCAGGAGTCGAAGTCTTGTTGCAATGCTGATCGAGCGACAGGTCAGAACGCTTTTCATCTTGTTGTAAGCTGTCTTTGCAATTCCAATGCGCCTGCGGATGTCAATGTCACACTTTCCTGTCGATGTTATCATGCTGCCAAAGTACTGGAATTGGCCGACCTGTTCCAGCGCATCTCTCTTTACTTTGGTGTTGCATGGTGGTGTGACAGGCTTCTTGGAAAAAACTATAACGAAAAATTATCTTCTGTTGATGGTGAGGCTTTTCATTTCACTTTCTTCAACCATCTTGTTCACCATGTTCTGCAGCTTCTCTTCTGTTTCGTTAGCTTTGTTATCATTCGACTCCAAAATCGGCAAGAGCTTCGATCATTTCGATTGCGATTCCGTCCGGGCCGGTTGCTTTCCCTTTCGATAGACTCTGTATGGCTCGTTCGACTTCATCTTTAAGTATCGGATTTCCTTCAGTCTTCTTAACCTGAGGCCGTGGTCTTCTGTCGTCTCCTATGTACTCCTGCCATCGCTTCAGGATCTCACCTTTCTCCATAATATTGGCACCGGTTTTCGCCTCGATACAGATGGAGGGTCCACTTTTCTGCCGCCATATTACTTGCCGAACTTTCACATGCATCCGCTGTGGGTTGTCACGTTCCAGGAACTCAATTTCTCTACATTGCTGACTGTAAAATTTGTCTTTTTCTTCCTGACACTTGTTGCGGATTATTCGATCCAGCCGCTTGTACTCCGGTGACCTCCTTTTGAGCTTTCGGCGCTCGTCCATCAGTTCAAGGGTTTCCGTTGTCATCCAGTTATGATTTGCAACCCGGGTGACAGCTGTTACCACTTTCTCCGCGGTTTCCGTCAGAGCATGTGCAAGTGCACTAAAGGCTGATGTTGGTGTCTTCTCCTTTTCTATTAATTAAACTATTCTGCACCATCGTCTGATATTGGCATCTTACTGTGTCGTCCTTCCTTAACATCTTCCCATCGAGCTTCGGAGGATTAATTAATAACGAAGCCATTTGAAAGGTATGCTGATATCGACAGAAAATCGACTTTCTTCATTATACTAGAGAGAGAAATACAAAGCATGTTAACACATAGATGTAATGAATACCGCTAAATGAACAAGAAAGATAAAAACCCATCAATAATGTTTGGGTTTAGAGATCGCAAATAAAGCAGTACGCAATAAGTCAGAGAATTCCTATACGAAAATCTAAAGGAAATTTAAATCAAGTTACTTATAAATTGGCAGTAACATTTCAATAATGCAACAATTGCTAAGGTAGTCGCATTATGAAAATTGCTTGCAAAGTCTTCTATATTTTGATAGGGAGAAGGTTATTTGCGATTTTGTTCAGAATGTCCAGAGTTGACAGAATTGTTCAGAATTTCCCATCAGTTTTGCTAATATATTTGACGGCAATGAATTAGTCATTATACACGGAGTAATGAAATGTAATAAAAATGCTAAATATTTGCAGAATTTACTGCTTTGAGATAACGGTTTCCGCATTTCTTTTGCACAACATGCTTCGAGACATTAAAAGTCAAAAATGATGCTGATAACATTTATCACCATGATCATTGTTTTATCATCATAATACTACTTTTATGAAATTATATCTACTTATAACTTTTTCTATAATTAATCTACCCTTTAACTCCAATCCTTTCATTCTTGGAGGAATTCGATTTCTTCCAAACATTTGTATGAAGAAGAAGGAAAGAAATAAAGGTTTCTGCGGCAGTCACTAGATGCTCAGAACAGTATACATTTCCGTTGAAGTCGCTAAAATTGGATTTGATTATGGGCATGATTTGATGTAGAATTCGTGACGAGCTTTGATGCATGATTTTTTGTACAACATTTCAATGTCTTTTCTGTCGCTGTGGTTGCTATAATGACAAGCTTGACTTCTCCGTGTGTTCTTGACCTTTCAGGAAAATGTGTACGAGGATTTGGATGCCTGTGAGCCTTCTTCTTAGAGAGGATGATAAGAAGTAAGTTCCTCCGTAATTTACACGTGCGCATAGAGTTTGTGACTGCCCACAGAGTCAGATTTCTATTCACATTCAAATATATCACATCATCTGGACATTGTTCTATCAACAGTTTTGAAATACAGACGCAGTGTGCAACAACATTGATTTAGCGAGCAGTGCTTGCAGAGTTTATCACTTCTAAAAGCAATTGTCTTCATGGAGGATGACAGCAAAATGTCATCTGAAAGAATTACTTTTAGTTTTAGATTTTCATCCTTCGGTGAAACTAGACAAGAAGGTCGCCAAGCTGAAGCACAATCGGAATCTACAGCTCAACCCTGATCACTAAAGTTAATTAGTCTGAGAAATCCTGAACCTGAAAATGCTCACTGCTTTAGATGTGAACATTTCTCTGTGGAAAGTTCCATAATTCGCAAGAGTGAAGCCGATGTCTTCATTCTTACTTGACGAATTGATGTTGTAAAGCCTATCACACCTTTAATAACCTGTGAATGTGGAAAGCTCAGAAATGTGGTTATCATGACTAACAAATAAACAATAAAACTGAGATAACTCGCGAAAACTAGTCCATAAATCAATGTCACATGGTTAACTCTGTAATTTGATTATCATCCACTTTCACTGAAAATATGATGACGGAAAGCAGAAACGAATATTGAATTACCAGGAAATAAGTTTTTAAATAATTTTGAACAATTCCTGAACTGCATTATTAAATCCTCACATCCAACCACTCAGGAATCATTGCTCGCATCATGTTTCGTCTTTTGATTTTCAATTATCGATGAAGTTGATTTGACGGCAGGCACTTTGACAGGACATAAAAACTACATTGAAAGAAACTACAGTCGACGACAGCAAGTTGGACTCAAGCTAAAATAAGATCATTTTATTTAATGATTCACTTCTATTTTTGTATCCACTATGATATCTGTGGTATTATGTAGATCTAACATTCTATGGTTTACAATAAGAAATATTATTGATTAACTTGCTGGTTTAAAATGAAAGATGTACGTGTAGGTACATAGACTTCGAAATGACTGTTTAGCTTGCAGTTGCTTCGTTATTATTGTCGGAAATGACAAGCAATTCGCATGATGATTTAAGACTAGAAATTGTGACTTTAGCTGAAAACACTACCAAAACCCAACGTGGAATTGCCAATGACTTACAGGTCAGTCAATCCATGGTGGCCAAGGTCATAAAGGACTTTAAAGAAAGAGGAACTCATCGTACAAATTACGCGAAATGTGGTGGGCACAATAAACATTTCAGTGATAGAGGCTTACGCCACATTAAATCCATTTCTCAACGAAATCCGAGGGCCGATGCTGCTGAAATTCAAGGGACTTCAGGCCCCTCTGGTGATTGCAGTGTAA
The DNA here is from genome assembly GCA_907163375.1 of Prostheceraeus crozeri. Classification (NCBI taxonomy): domain Eukaryota; kingdom Metazoa; phylum Platyhelminthes; order Polycladida; family Euryleptidae; genus Prostheceraeus; species Prostheceraeus crozeri. The sequence goes on from CAJQUW010014496.1 coordinate 218,384, forward strand.
GAACTATGCAAAGAGCTTTGGTAGAGATGAACTGCAAGGCAGTCAAGCCGTACAGGCGCCGAGGATCATGCAGTCAAGCGTTTGGAATGGGCAAGGGCTCATCGTCACTGGACATTGGAGACATGGACAAATGTTATCTTCTCAGATGGAACAATAATACGCATCCAAGACAATTGTCCTCTCTACGTTAGGGTGATCGATGGAGTTCCTTTGACACCATCTCATTACAATCTTTCTCGCAAGCACCCAACACAAGTTCAATTTTGGACTTGCTTTTCTTATCATGGAACTGGGCGAGCGTCTGTTGTTGAAGGCAACATGAATTCGGCTTATATTGACCAAATCTTGAATGGTAGACTCCTTCATCAACTGCAAGAGTGGTATCCGAATGGCAATGGCATATCTATGTAGGAGAAATCACCGTGTCATAAAAGCAGAACTGTTATGCAGCATTTGACTCATCAGCAAATCCAAGTTCTCCCATGGCCAGCGTGTTCACCTGACCTTAATCCCATCGAAAACATGTGGAGGTCAGGCAGCCAACCACAAAGAACGATCTTATCTCGGCATTCATTCAGGTGTGGAATAAAGATACTGAAATCCAGCAAATGTGCCAGAAAATGGTGGATTCCATGCCTGATAGAATTGAAGTGGTCATTTCTGCAAAAGTGTGGCAGACGCGTTATTAGAAACGTAAACTATTCCAATTTGTTCTGAAAAATGTGAATGATGTTGATTATGTTACATGTAATTGTGCTTATTATGTTATATTGATGTAGGCCTAAATGTTTTTGCAAAAGATATCAATATTCAAAGAATTTAGTGTTTGAGTCCAACTTGCTGTCGTCGACTGTATAAAGGTCTTCTGAGATCAACACAAACGGAAAATCAGGTAATCTCTAGCTAAAATATAACAAAATATCGTTTCCTATAGAATATTTGAAAGTCATTGACTTGTCATTGAAATCACACACATGAGACGTCTGAATGAACCAATAATCAAGTTTACCGTTGTTTATCGTCTTCTTTTCAGGAGAATTGTGTCTTCAGGTGAATGATAATCTTGATAACAATGCAGGCTTCAGACTGAATTGAGATCTGAACTGCCACGGGAATCGTCTTCTCAAAATACTTTTTATCAATCCTTTTATATTCCCAATCGCCTTTACCGCTCGCTTTGACTTTATAGTCAGTCATTTCGGCGCAATCTGTGATTTCTTCATGGTGATTTCATAGCCTTTGTATTTTTAACCTTCAATTTTTCAAATTTGATTTTGCTAAACAGAATATTTTATATCAACACAATTGTTTTTCTTAGACTTTCGCATTTATGGAAATTGACATGAATTAATTCATGATGGAGTTGATTGGGTTTTTACGATGCACGATGGAATGATGGTCGTATAAAGGCTCTGATTGAAAACAATGACAGGTGAAATAAGTAAAGAAAATAAAAGTAATTTAATAACATGCACTATCTTGAACGCTTTCTCCTCTAATAATAAGATTGTGTCTTTACGAAGGATTCCAGATAATATAGGAATATTGTCATAGCTTACAGGACAAAAATGCATGATTTTGTAAGGCTATCTATGTCCACAGGTTAATAAGTTCCATGAAGCAGGTAGGCTATTATTATTTTCCTAATTATTATTATTTCTAATATTATTCCTAATTATTATTTTCCTTATTGGAAATTATTAACCTGGTGCAGACTCCTATGGAAATCGAGCCTTCCGCTCTTGGTAGTTATAGCAAATAATGACCTTAAATCTATTACATCATATAGATTGTATTTCACTGTCGATGGCTATGGAGGTCATAGAAATGATTGAATTGATTTTGAAATGCATTATTGTACGGCAGAGGAGGGTATATAATGCACCATTATATGCCCGCCAATTTCACATAGAAATCCCACCGCACCAGATAGCCATGAACCGTTCAGAATCCATGAATGAATTGGTAAATGCATATTTCAAATCATTTTTAGATAGAAATCTGAATTTCAAATCTATTCACATTTGCAAACATTCATGGACTTTCAAACTTTTCATGAATTAAAATCTATTGAGAGAGCAAACTTTCATAGATTTCAATAAAAGTCAATCAAGGATTACTTCATCTCTCCATCATTATCTGTGATTAACAGTGATCAGTAATTGCAATATTCATAGACTTCTCAAGACTCTGAATTGCTTTCCAAAACATCAAACTTCTGTTCATCGTTATTCTATTATGATCAAGCAAACGCAACAAAAGCATACATTGAAGCAATCAAAAGGCATATTCAAAATATACAAGCATCCAGAGGCAAGAGTAATTTAACGAAAGAAGAATTTGAAATAATGAGAAGCTTACGAGATAATCAAGAATTGGTAATCAAACTGGCAGACAAAGGTCGTGCGGTCGTATGGGGAAGATCTGACTAATTGTAGCGAGGCATACCGCCCTGTGCAAACGGAAAGTCGGCCAAAGTCTGGGCCGAAGTCGGCAAACAATTTCGGCCCGAACGCGACGTGTCCGGACGCCCCTAAGTCTGCCTGGGTTCGGCTGGTCGACTTCGGCCCGTAGTGCATTGACCGTATGTAGCGGGTCGATTTGTGATGGGCGAATCTAGTCCGCGAGATTTACGTTGCCTTGCCTTTACCTAACCGCATGTAATAAGCAATAACAAACTCAGATGATGAAACTTACCTAGATTGAGTCCACTGAAGGGCAATTTTGTAAACGTAGACATTGGGATTCAGGTTGATTGTACCTCAAACAAGCTTAAATCTTGAATACAATGGATAATAACAATCATATCCAGTGGTATTCAAAGCTATCGTAGATGAGGTTCATTAAGTCTGCTCCTAAATTTTGATGTCTGAAACCAACAAAAATACATTATAAGCGAATTAAGATAGTAAAACGCAGACAAACTGTGAACAATGATGTAAAACATAAACCATGTAGAGCTCTATAACGACACATAATAGAGAAGTATACGACACAGAAATGAGCATTAATTTATTGCAAAATGAAAGCAGGTGATAATCAATCTAAACTATTTTTATATTTCATCATTCCAATAATTTACAACAGCAACGAGTTAATCGGCAACACATATTCCCAGAGTGGACAACATGCCGTTAAAGTAGAAAGTCCGATGAATTTGATATTTAATTTAAAATGATTTCTCCTTTAGCTGAAATAAATAACAACGTACCGCAAGATGGTTTACTTACACATCCAAACCAAGCATGAAGTGAAACATTCGAACCTGTGACTTATTTTCAAAGTTTGCGACTTGTTGCCAAACAGGGTTGAGAAGGAGAACGTGGTCCCGGCGGAAATTCACATTTCAAGGAGGCCAACAAAATAATACGTAAAGCCGAGCTATTACTTATACAAATCCGCAGAAAATTCTTATCCCTGTAAATATAAGAAAAAAATTTTCAATCCCAATTCACGACATTATATTTTAAATAGAGCTTCTTGTAATGACACCTGACGTCCTGCATGCTGACTTGATCACGGGAATAACCCAATGCTGGGAAAATCAAAACATTCGGAGGCAGTGACAAGAATAGCCTTACAACATATTTACACATTACAAAATACTGTCGATCACATCACTCAGTTATAAAGAATCGCAAAAAATTACTTGTCACAGTCGGCAGACGATGAAACGTCAGGTGTCATTTCATGAAATTTTATTCAATATGTAAGGTCGTAAATTGTGAGTGAAATTCTGTTTTTTTTCAACCAATGGCCAACCTCCTATGAGACTATAAACTGAAACATTAGCATACACACGGAAATTAAATGACATGAATAATTACAGTGGTATCCCAATGAGCCATACTTGGTGTCGGCAACGTTGCCTGAACGACGCCACGGTTGCCTTTGGTTGCCGGTTGTCAAAAATGGTTGCCTGCCTACACGTTGCCAAAACGTTGGTGAAACACGATCATTTTTTACATAGTTGCCTTGATGTTGCCTCGAGGTTGCTGAAAACCCGTTATTTTTTACCAGTTGCTTACACGTTGCCTGAACGTTGCTAACACACCACATCTTAGTGAAGTGCACCGGTTGCCTACACGTTGCCTGCACTGTTTTCCAGTTTCACAAGGTTATATAAGTAAGATAAATAAAATGCGTTGAAAATTTGAAAAATATATACGTTGGCTACATAAAAAAGTCTTTGGAGACGTCACTTTGTGCATCATGCTCATTGTATTCAAATCAAAGATATAATATATGGATATTTGATACTTATTGTTTTTATTTATCTCGGTGATTTCATCGACATTTTCTTCTTTCTGAGCATTTCTCTTCCTTTCACTCTCTCTCTCTTGATTTCTCCTCATTTTCTTCCTTCTCTTCTCTGTCTCCTCATTTCTCACCTTTATCTTCCTCTTATTCTTCTCTTTCCTCATCACTTCTTTTTATACTTCTATATCTTATTCCTTGATTAATTCTCTTCAATTATCATCTTTATCTTCCTCCTTCATTTCTTTTCTCGCCTCGTGTATCAGAATCTAGCTTTGCTTCATCTTTTTCTCTCTCTCTCATGTTTTGTTTTTGAATTGATGCTTATCTTCGAAAAGAAGATAAAGTAAAAATTCATCATCAATTTCTACCCATGCATCTCTTATATTAATAGGATTCATTGTTGACATCTGAAGAATCACAATTTTGATACTGCATTTGGAATAGATTATAATGGCAATATTTCAAGATTATCATGCAGTAAGTCTTTTTTACGGCTGTGCTTATTCGATGCATGGAATGTCTGTCTTTTGATGATTTACGCAGCGTTAAGATAAAGCGGTCAGTGTATATACCCATTGCATTTCATTTCCGAATAGAGGAGAACTGAGCACAGATTATTTCCCCACTCCCGCCTGAGCGACTGACCTTCAATCAACGCGTCACCATCAATAACCACATGACAGCGAGAAAGGGAACGTGCAAACGGTCTTCATTTCATTCCTGGCTACTCTGCGCATCGAACGTGATTCATGTCTAGCATTACGGTTTTAGTGAAACGTCTACGACTTAGACTAAATTTTCTTAAACGACGCCTTGATCACCATCTTTTCTTTGGACATTTAGAGGAACTTATATCCGCGAACCATATTCGACCTCCACAATCAATTTACAGATCATTTACTTTGTATTTTCAAGTCGCCGACTAGGCTTTTGCCGTTATCATCTTACAAAATATATTGTGATTTGGTTCACCTCATATTTAGTGACTTGACTTTATCTCCTACATTTGTCGCTGAAAACCAGGGCTTTGAGTGTCATCTCGTGAGAGACAAGACAATAGTTTGATGCATTCTGACAATAAAATGTTTTTGGATGATTATCATCATCAATTGCCAGAGCTGCAGGTGAGATGTTTGCATGTACTCCTTTCATTGCCTAAGTTTAAGTGAATTAACTACATTGTGCTGTATTTTTTTTGTACACGACTCTTACGAGCCGGGGCATTTCTCAAGATCTCGGAATCCTACCAGGATTCAGGGAGATCTAGAGTTCGTCTGAGAAGATAGGCACTGCCAAACAGGGCGGCCTTCTGCAACTGAGGTACATGAGTTGCTGTATTAGTTATATTTTCACGAAATTATATGATTTAAATGTTGAAGCTTATGAAATCGCAAAAAATAAAAGAAAAATTATTTTGTTGTCAATAAAACTATATAGCGTCATCTGATATCAATTAATTTGTTGCGAATTTCTTCGCTCTTGAATTCAATCCGAGTCAGATTGCTTCCTCACGCCTAAGATAATTTATCATAATTAGAGGCTGACATACCGTACTCCGAATGTTTTGTAATCCTGGAATATTCTGCGATAAATGCCATTGATCACCAGTCGCGGGAATAATTCAATAATCATTGCTGAAAATATACTGCTATATATACGTGCGTGTACACAATTCTTAATATTTTTGAACTTATGCATGCAGTATGCTATGATTATGAGTAGTAAGAAAGTGACAAACACCAGATAGCGCAAGGTGGTCGCCATCGCTGACGTCCCCCCCCTCTGGGACGACAGAGGTCTGTCGTGGTGTGCCGGCCAGGTTGGTTGGCGTTCACACAATGTTCGCTGACGTCCCCCCCCCCTCGAAAACGACAGAGTGTGAGACTCGGGTGTGTTGGTCTCGTGTGGGTTGACGTGGCCGACCGCCTAGGATGACGTGGGCGACCGTCTAGGTTGACATGGGCGACCGTCTAGGTTGACGTGGGCGACCGTCTAGGTTGTCGTGGTGGAATGGTGAAACGGACTTTAGATTCGTGATCAGCGTAAAATTCCGCATCGGTATGGTGAATTTGAAGTCAATCGGCGAGAAAAAATGTTTCTTCAAAATTTTGGCAGAGTTAGAATTTGGGACGTTTTGGTGTGTAGCGCCAAAACGAACCATCGGATGAGAAAACGGAGGCCAGATTCGGATTCAGCGTGAAATTCTCTATCTGTATGGTGAGTTTCATGTCAATCGGAGAGTTTCAAGTCAATCGGAGAGAAAAAATTTTCAACATTTTTCGAAAAAACGACAGAGTTAGAATTTGGGACGTTTTGGTGTGTAGCGCCAAAACAAACCATCGGATGGGAAAACGGAGGCCAGATTCGGATTCAGCGTGAAATTCTGCATCGGTATGGTGAATTTGAACGCCATCGGAGAGAAAAATTTTCGCTGACGTCCCCCCCCTCGGGACAGCTCGCTTCGATTTTGGCTTCCAGTGGACGGATTTTGTCGTGCCATAGCTCGTTTGAAAGCTAAGAGTGAGACAAATTCACTTAAAGAATCGGCTTGTTCCTATCTGTCTTCGTTTAGATGTGAGACGCCATTTAAGATTTTGGGACATTTGCGAAAAACGACAGAGTTAGAATTTGGGACGTTTTGGGCTGTAGCTTCAAAACGAAGCATCGGATTGGAAAACGGAGGCCAGATTTGGAATCAGCTTGATGTTATTGTTCAATGAGGAACATCATCCAATGAGAATCAAGCACTTCTATATAAATAGCGAGCCTTCCACAGTGAGAATCATTCCATCGTTGAATCACACGAGTGACGGACGCACATTTTCTCTCTCTCTACTTCCCTATTCTATTATCCAACTAAAATGGTAAGTCGCTACTTCCCTCCCTCTCCTCCCTTGAACGTAAACTTAATACAATCTTATTCAATTTCAGGCATCTACTCCATCTGCTGCACTTCTAGGACAAAATGGTGGTCAAACGTTGCAAGGTTCGCTACGATCAGATCAACAACGACTGAGGGCATTGGAAGAAACAACCAAGGTACATAATCCTACACCGCTACAGCGTAAATTTAAACAAGTCTTGCGTTATGACGATCATGGTGTGATACTCCAAACGGGAATGCTCCCTTCCACGGATGTCAAGATAATGCACAATCAGTATGGAGACTACATACTGATCCCCGTGAGTCCGTACATTCGCCGCAAATTTGATATCATTGAGGAGTATGTGACATTAAATATGGACATTACTACTCCTCTTGCTCAAGAGTGGAAGGCGAGAGATGACAAGGATACTCCCTATAGAAAGATTTAGGGTGCTAATCACATTTGCCTACCGGTATCACATCGGTGTAGTTATTATAAAAAGGAGGGAGATCAATCAATACCCATCAGATGTGATGAGCTCGGAGAAGGTACTTGGGATATCCTTTTCAAAGTGAATGGACTATATTATGGTCGGCACAAGGATAATAAAATAGCCTCTCTCTCCATGCATATGGAATCCATCCTATATATTCCAAAACCACCCAACGTGGATGATATAATTTATCAAATCCTTAACAGCAGTGGTACGAAGCGCAAGTCGGAGAAGAATGCTGCTTCAAAACGCAAATCAAAGAAGGAGAATTACTAGTCCTTTCCTAACTCTACCCTATGACAATTCGCTTATGTGCTTTGAGTGTCGTAGACGTGGTCTTATTAGATACATTTTACTTCTTCGTTGCCATCATATCATTTGTGTATTTTGTCGTGAAAAGCATCGATGTAATTCTTCATTTTGTAATATGTTATAGAACGCTTCCTTTGATGTGTAAATTTCCGTTTTAGGCTTCTATCATCATTTTTATGGATTGTGAGGGTGAACCTGTACAGGAGCTCAGTGCTATTGCTATGAACAATTGGACATATCAGATTGTCAGTGTCTATCATCAACATGCCAACTGCGATCCCAATGTTGATCAATGGGCGAGAAAACACATTCATGGACTTAATCTGAAATATTTGCAAGACTATGGCTTTTCTTGTGAGAGTGCTCTTCTTATTGACTTTAAACGATGGTTAGCTGCTTTCAATGTTATACGCATCTTTTGTAATAATCCTGGTAAGGAGAGGAAAGTATTTCCCAATCTAATCATTGATGACATTTTGCTCCCACCTTGGGATAGTAGAGTGAATCAACATTATCATGAAGTGACGAAACGTTTTAAGGATTTGTGTGTTCCTATTTTGTCTATTCGTTGTAGTAGCTACGTTCATAACCAATGCTTCTTTCCTCCTTACCTCAACACTGCCAAAGTCCTATATGGTTATCATTTCTCGCTGTATGATAGTTACCAGCTGTATCTATTTTATCTCTTTCAAACCATTGATTTATAATGCATGCTTGTTACTATTATTCAATAAATGTTACTATGAGAAGAGTTGTTGTTTTCATGCAATGGATGGGTTAGATAAAAGGCAATCATGTCTTTCTCAAACGACTGCGGAACATTACATTTTCATAGGCAAAGTTTAAAAGGAGCTGTTCAAGATTATGTGATAAATTTTCATAAAGATGAGACCGACATCGAAGCAGTGGTCGATGATGCTAGCACTCTATTTCTAGAGTTAATGAATACATTCTCTGATAGCATTCTCATGGCGCGATTAGTTGCGAAAATTAAGTTTAGTCATTTTGGAAAGGAAGAGGTGGAAAGTCGCTCTTTCCATTTTGCTTCTTATTCAATGGAAGTGGTAGATCGCCCCGAAGAATTTTTTAAAAGACATATGATAAAAATTGCTGAACGTCTTAACGCATTTAACCATCATGGTAGCAGTCTAGTGATTGAAGCGATTTCAGATATTCACATTCAACTTTCCATAAAGAAAAATTGAAAATGCAGTGGTACTTGATTGTAGCACAACTGGTTTTCGAGCTATGTCTGCTCACTCTCGAAGTATATTCCTTCTGTACATGCGTCTATTATTTAGAAAAGGCTAGCAAATTCATATCTTCAAAAAGACTTGCTATAGACATCAGTAACGGTGAAACTATGTGTTGCGATGTATGTAAGCGAAAGGATGGAAATGAAAAGCGCATCTTCAAGAGATGTAAGCATGTTTTTTGTCAACGCTGTTTCATACGTAATTGCATTCAACTTTGCAAATGTAACCACTGTGATATTACTCATTTCGAGTGTCACTTATGCCGCAATAGTTAGTACCTATGCAAATGTGGTAAAGATAGGTTTTAGCAAAGACTAATACGGAAAATGGCGAAACGTAAAAGTCAAAAGTCTTCAAAGTTTTCTTCAACCATTCAAGCTCTCCGACGAATGAAAGCAAATCAGCGATACAATGCTATACGACATGCTGACGATAAATTCATTTGTGAAATTATTTCTCATGTGAGAAATTTGAGGACGAAGAAATTAGCACCAAAACAACGAAAGTTACTTAAGCGATATGCTACAAAATTGCGTTTCATCTCCAATCCTAAAGTCACCCTTCAAAGAAAGAGGAAAACTCTGACACAAAAGGGCGGTTTCCTTTCAGCAATACTTCCGATGTTAGCTCCTGTCGTGGGCAACCTATTGGGTAATATCTTTGGCTCTAGACGTTAATTATGCAAATGTTGAATCTCAAAGTATTATAATGGATTTCAGACTTCAATGTGATAAAGTTCTGACTGTATCAGGTCCATCTCATGCAGGTAAAACTGTTTTCACGCTGAATTTATTGGATAAAAGAAGGGAGTTGTTTAAGGAATCTATCAATCGAGTGATTTGGTGTTATGGTATTTATCAACCGTCGCTGTTTCAGGAATTGCAAAGCCGCAACTTTATTCGACATGAAGGAATTATTCCAGTGGATAAACTTCAGTCTAATGATGTTGTTGTATTGGATGATCTATTAAAAGAAAGTAAGAATTCAAAATATGTTACAGATATGTTCACTCGCGCAGCACATCATAAAAGGTGCTTTATCATCTATATTACACAAAATTTGTTTCCTGATGGAAAAGAAGCTCGTACACGAAACCTGAATACACACTATTATGTTATTTTCAAGAATCCGCGAGATAAAAGTCAATTTGAAATTTTAGCGCGACAAGTTGTACCCAGAGGATCAAAAGCCTTAATTGAAATTTTTCAAGCAGCTACTGAAAAACCACACGGTTACTTATTCATTGACTTTACGCAAGATGATGATCTCGTATTAGTTTGTTCAGAAGATTTTCATCAGTTCTTGCGACATCGCTCTGCAGCCGTTCATGGAAAATTTGATATGCGCTATTTGAAATGTGATGGATCAAATCAAGTTGATACAGAATGGTCGGTATCTTTATACAGAAAGTGTGTAGAGCCTTTGAGTGGAATCTCACATAGAACAAGAGTGTTGACACCTCGCATGATCACTTCAGTTAAGATGGCAATAGATTATTTGAATGAAGTGATTCAAGATGAACATATTTCGTTTTCTGAAAAAGAAGGTGTGCCATCTCTTCGTGTTAGCGGGAAAAATATTGAGCTGATCATGGACAATACCCTAAAGGACATTTTGGGCTTTGATCAAAATACGTTTAAAAGTGGTACTGTAACAAAAGCTAGCGCGCATCTATCATTATCACGTCGTATTAACTATTTTCAGTTATATTCCAATATTGGTGAAGATGTGCGTGTGGGAGATGCTGAAGCTCCGCTTTTAGCAATGATACCATACCAACCAAAAAGCTGCAGTATTTTACCTGAGCATACTTTTAAGAAAGTGCATTATACAGACTTGAAATCAAACTATATACCACAGATTGATATTGCCATATATGACGATGCTGGTGCGTTGATTCCTTTTCATAAAGACGCTGTGACAAGTATCACACTCCATTTCCGAATGAAGAGTTAATGCAAACGCATTCATATTTTTCTCCAATGTGAATAATATGGAAAGTGAAAATAAGGACTCGTTTCTAATCAACTTGCCCAGTAATGCCTCTATGAATAAATTTCCCAAAAATAAACCATCAGACTATCGAGTAGAATTAAATCGCCCACTACATTTAGAAGGACAATGGGAGGTTGGCGTTTCTAGTATTTGCTATGATAGCAATATACAGAATGTGAATGATGTGGAAGAAATGATATTGACTCCTCGCACCCATGATGGAATAACGATGAATAATGCATTCCAGTTCCCATACAGTTTAACGTCAGATGGAAAGTGGAACTATGAATGGATTCAGATAAAATCAGATTATTATGGTCCATTTGGGAATGAGAAAATTATTAAGGCATTCAATAGTGGTAATACTTCCATCATGAAGAATAAGGATCAGAAAGTTTATGAGTTTACTATCTATCATTGGAGTGGGAGACAGTTCCTTCGCTTTCATTCTTTTACTAAAGGTCTTACACTGAGGTTGGATAATGAATTCTATCCACATCTCGGCTTTGGCCATGGACTACATCTAACGTCAATTGCTACTGCAAATGTTAAAAAGGTTCATTCAAATCGAATCAGCAAATTTCATTATAAATTTAAAATATTTGATGAAGATGTTGTAGAATGTGAAGAACGCATTATTTTGAAAAAGCGTGGTGTTCAACCTTTATCACTTATTGAGTTAGTAAAACGATGGAATGAGACTGTGGGTAAGAAGTATGGAGAGAAAATTATGGCGGACAAAAATAAGTTGGTTATTCAGAAATATAATGACAAACTTACAGTTTATTTCTCTCCAACCTTGCGTCATTTTGTAAGACATCCAACACCTATTATTGGAAGCGGTTTGGTTTATGCTTCTCATGAATATTACGCTAAAGCTGATTGAGTTAATGATGAATGGTGGGTGGACATCTATGGTGATCGCATCAAGAAAATTTACCAGTCTTATGAAGAATCTAAAGTTGCTATCAATATAATGCCGCGTCTATATCATACAGTTGAAAGCTTCATTCATGCAGTAAATCCTTATATACAACAGAAGTTGAAGCATGTGATGAAAAGTAAATATGATGTAAAGACACACCACATTTCGTTTTCAATTGAACATCAACGTGTTGTTCTGAAACTGGGTGATGACATTCAATGTCAATTGAGTAAAAATTTGAAAAAACTCTTTGGTTTTTCAATGCTACAAACTGTGTTTGCTGCTGCGCATACGATTGGTATAGAAACACCAATGACACTTGATAAACATGAACAGCACCTTTACATTCAAAGCGATTTGATTCTACCTATTTCTGTTGGTGAGAAAAAAGAATACATTTTACGTGATTTCATTCATGATAAAGACGCTTCATATGGAATAGTCGAGAAGATGTTTGAATCTATTTTCTATCATCCCGTCGTCAAACAAACTATACCCTCTATTACTATCAAAATTACCAATGGTTTACAAGAGTGCATCCATGTGAAAGATACTAAATCCCTCGTAACTTTAGTGTTTCGGAAAACAAAGTGAAGTCTTTATACAACATTTATTGAAATATGTACATGAATGTGAAGCAATAGACTTTATACAACATCCACTGAAAATATATACATGAGCGCACTTCAATAAACATTGCTATATACAAAAAGTCTTTTTACTTCGTGAAGGGTGGAAATATACAGGGATAGGAAAAATGTCTTTCAGTGGAAAAGTCATCACATGGGGAATGTACAGATGTGGACACATATTCACAAGGAAAAAACAATCTCATGCGATACATAAAACAACAATGTTTATCTACAGAAATCAACATCAAAATACTAAGTTAAGGATGATTATGCTAAGACGTCTCCTGAATGTGGTAGTGTGGGTTTAATTCTTTTGGGTGGTGGTATGCCTGTATCAGGATGTCCATGTGGAAGAGATATGTTATGTCCTATCCAACACCTCTTATCCTCCCATGCTGAAAGCGCCCGTTTCTTAAAAGTATAAGTTTTGATCTCATGCGACTTAGATTTTAAGATTGTCATATTGACAAACGTTATATTTTTATTTCTATAGGCTCCCTTGAAATTCTTATGTTTCATATTTTGCACAATGGATTTTGATATGCCTTTAGAGCGCTTAATGCTATCATCACTATCCTTTAATTTCATAGAATACATTTTAGGGCGGAGGAGAATCATTTCAGCTATCTCCTTCCTGCTGTTTCATCCTTAAAACAACCAAGTTTGGCCTTATTTTTGATGGAGTATAGTGGATGATCAGCAGGATAATTTGATATATCAAAATATCTTTCTAAAGATTTTCCTACTTCATTAAAATTTAAATCTTTTTGAGTGGCAATACCTAAAAAGAAACTATCTGTATCACCACCCAACAAACGAACCTCTTTTACGAGAGGACACGGTTTTAGTATTTTATAGAAGAGTTGATACATTTCAAGCTTGGAGTAATCTAGAACAGCTTGGCCAATATAGATGGGTTTGCACAACTCAACTTCAGATTTTATCATTTTAACACCTACAAGGTCCTCATCGATTATGTCTCTATCGATGAATAGAGGTGATGAGGTCAATTTGTGATACTTTTGATCATCATTAACTAGTTTGTAGTTTACGCGCTTTCTAACATCCTCCATCGTCTTACCAAATAGACTGTTGTTCTTATATTTATAAAAATCTTTTTCAAAGTTATTTTGGGCTAGTGCACGTTTCTGGCTGTTACTATCTATGTAGGGTTTGAGGAAGGCTTTCTGTCTAAATTTAATAATGCGGTGAACTCTTTTTAAAATCATGCCCATTTCTAAATAAAATTTTAAGATGCTAAAGTGGACTAGATAGTTTTCTTTATCATATTGAGTGAGCAAAAGTTTGCGGCAAGGCTTATACTTGGGTTGTCCACATGATTCTAAATCTTTATGAAATTGTTTCATAAAGTCGGAAAACATATCTTTACTCACTTCACCTGATTCGGGTGCGAGTGGAAAATCTACGGTTTTATGTTTAATATTATTTGGATAGATTAGATCTATCTCAAAATAATATCCCCAATCACCTTCATCTGGAATTGCTAGTATGTATAAGGGTTGGAGAAATGTTGAATTTCACTATCATCTAACCAGCTAAACTCAGAGTGAGGTAGCGGTTTGGATAATGAACTACCATATAAATTATTTTGGTCATAATACTTAAGATGGGTATGATCATTACCTACTGTTTCAGATTTTAACCTATGTTTATTTACAAATGTGAGACCACCGCGAATTCCTCGCTCAAATAAATTATACATCTCTGGATCTTGTAAGAGATGAATGGTCTCACCAGTCATTTTAAAAGCAGACTTAAATGACATGGCTGGCAGACTGACAAAGTGGACGGGATCTAACTTATCTTCTTCTAATGCCACTCGTCGAAACTCCTGAAATACATCAGCCAGCAAAAATACATCTAACTTAAGATAGGCAATCATATATTCGCCAAATGTATGGAAGTCAAATTTTATCCATGCATCTTGTGCATGATCATAATCTTCGGTCTTACATTCTGCACCGGTCAAATCATTTTTAAATTTATCTATGGACGGAAGAGAAGTCTCGCCGAGTTTACTAATCGCATCAAAATATGCATATGGAAAGATCCCTTTCCGAGTGATGACTTCATCGGTTAGATTTGGATATTGTTTCTTAAGATTTTGTGTTAGTGGAAGAGACTTTAGATTTTGTACGAGAGAGGCCAGTGATGCAGTCATAAACTGGTAGGAATCTAAAAATTTTATATCAAAATAGACCGTCTTATTTTCTTTGGTTTTATCGACGGGTACTTTTGCTGTCATGGCCATAAACTTTTCTCTCGTTTGAGCTATTACATCAAACTTCCACTCTTTCATTTGGCCTAAACCTCCTTTTATTATCATATGGCTATCATAGCCCTTGAAATTATGGAAAATGACGGGTAATGTACGCCGCTTCATCCTCAGCGAAAAATTACATTTTGAACAGAGTGCGTTTCTAAATTTACCAGTAATGTGATCATGGTCGCACACTTTCTTAATCTTATCATCAAATGTTTTACTACATTTGGAGCAAACGTTGCAACTATCAAACTTAGCTTGATCATCTGCTGTCATATGCAATGATCTGCGATAGAGTTCACCATCATGTTTTTGTTGAAATTTTACAGCCTGTTCGAGGAATTGTAGGAATTGGTAAATACAATCCTCACCTTGCCAAACGTGCATTTTATTTTTTCTATTTTGGAAATGGTCATGCCATACTTCATAGCAGGAAATGGCTGCTGGTCGATGGATGTTATCATCGATATAACATTCGATGTCAGCATAGATGACACGAAGAGGACTTAGTTCATCGCCATTCTCTCTATATGAAAACTCCTTATCTTTGGGCATGGGTTCTATTTGCAGTTTACCTCGCTTACACCACTCATAATGAGTTTCAAATTTAATTTTCCTCCTAAAGTGGCGAATACATCTGTCGCAGTAATATAACTCTCTACTAGAGTTTTCTAAGTGGTGGTATAAGCGAGAGATTTTGGGAATACCGCAGTAGTGCCATTCCTCACTATCATCCTGTTTTACTAATAACAGGTTTACTGTACGTTCATAACAACTCGAACGCGAGTTGTAGCGCACACCCTTCAATCCTTTTTCCCAAACATGGAGAACTATTTTAATGTTGTTCAATTTTTCAAATTTTTCTATATCTTTAATTTTCATATCGTCACTATTACAGTCATCGAAGTTTAATTCATTCTCCCACTGCCTATAGCTATATGTGCGATTTCGATTCGCATTGATGTCATTATAGTGGAGAATGGAGAGGACAGCATATTTAAAACATTGCGATTCGCAATCGACATTGATGACTGCTGTTTTGTTTTTTAAATTTTTTTGGAAGTTTAAAGGAGCCTCGACCACTATGATTTCCTAATAAACTGATTTTAAATAAGGCGGACTCAATGCCGTCAAAAATGAGACCGCTATCGCGCTCGTTAAAATTATCAATATTTAATTTTAATCCTTGGATGTGAAAATTTATCCAAGACTCATAGCCTACAACCTCGGTTGCAGGAGAGGAGGGTATGTGAAACTCCAACCTCTCTATTATTTGTCCAGTATGGTGGTCGATTTTTACATATTTTATTTTAAGATAGATGAGCGCCTTCATCCTAAAATTGTCTACATTGTTGAAGAGCGCTTCTATCAATGATGAATTTTGATGAAACCATTCCTCAAAGTTAGCAATGGTTTCTGAGGAGTCCATCTGGTAGTTCCTCACTAAATTATTTATGGACACTTCAGTGAGTCGGATAGAGGAGGTACCGTTGGTGTAGGTATCGTTCGTGTGTGTATGTTGAAGTCTGTGCGAAGATAGTTCAAAACGTGTCTCGAAAGACTGAGCGCAAAAGTCGCAAGAAAAGGAGACGACGTTAACAGAATCATCCCCACCTTCGGAGATTGATGCCGGCTTAGGTCGACAAACACCTCGCTTGATGTGTCGGGTGAGATCCCATTTCCTCGTGAAGATGTGCCCACAGTCAGCACATTCCCACTCGTTGCCATATCGCGACAGTTCTGAGGTGGAACTCACATCACCTGAAAGAGAAATCATTCTATCATCTCTGTTCAAGCCTCAGTGTATTGTTACAACCTACCTTGACTCAATAACTCTAAACTTTCCTCGAGAAGGGAGGGCGTTGGTGATGAAGTTGATGCCTGAAATTGGGGAAGATGCTATTAGCCACACGTTTGAGGGAGATGAGAGAGGAAATCTTGAACTAACCATTTCAACGAAATCAAGTTTAAGGTTGATACTTCAACAAGATAGAGACTTCACTCAAATTTGGAATTCACGAGATAGCAGTTCACTTGTACACCTCAAATAATAACAGAATTCGCTAGAGAACACTTCACTTATACGTCTCAAAGACAGAGCGAAATGATACGGATGTCACTTTACATATATACTTTCATATTCATCATTCATTGGCTGTTCATTCTGATTGGTTGCTTGTTGATACTTAAGAATTAGAAAACATTTCAAAGTCATTATTCACAGTCAACATGACAAGCCCTCCGACAACACCAAACACAAAATTCTCTTCTCCATGCTCAACACCAAAGTCGCTCGTTGCACCAAACGCTCAAACGAAGGGGAAGGTAGAGAAGGTGTACCGACTGGACAATATCAGAAAGTTATCATTACCATCGGATGAGGAAGAGTAGAGTGTATGTGAGAAGGAGTGTCCCGACTTAACAGACGTGAGGTGGAAGTATCTCCAGTACGATACTGACGATGTGATGGAGATCACCAGCACGAAATTCCTCCACCAATTATGGGAGTGGTACACCCCTAACTCCCAGCCACGAACTATGGCGGAGTGGGAGTATATTGACAAAGTGAGGCTCGCAGTGGAAGAACGATTAAAGCAACTGAACTGTTTTTGTTATCTATGTGAATCCAGACTCTGGGACGATATTGACGATGAAGACCTTTTGAAATACATGCCATAATAAATGTTTATTTCGTATTATCTTTGCTTTCATACTGACTTACTTGAATGGGACTTCAGTGGATGATTTAATCATGTATACTTTTTCATTTGGAAATAGAAGCACACTTAGTCTAACTTGTAAATCTCAAAACATTTCATATGGGCGATGATGGTAGATGAAATAGTGTTAAATAAAATTAAGATAGCTTACACTTCTGATACAGGGATAGCAATCGACTGCGATCCATGTGTAAAGAGCTTGTTAGATTGCGGAAGAGAGAAGTGTGTTATGTTGCGTGTGGCGCGTGAGTGTCCTCCCATTTCATTCCATTCATCAATTCGTCTCATTGATAGAGACAGGTAGAACTCATGGTTCTCATAACGTATGCAATGTAAAGTTTTAGGCAACCTTCGACAGTTGGCTAAATGTCGCCCTGGCGCGAATGCATACTACGTTGAGACAGAGGCAATCACTTGCAAACATGACGCAGAGAGGTTTAACAAGATTGACCATTGCCGAATGTCCCTTGCGGTATACATAGCTACGGGTTTCACCGCCGCCCTTTACAGGAACGCCCGTCGAAAGGAAGTATTACACCGAACTTCATTTGCAACGTTCAAGTTGACTGATAGCAGATTCAACTTAATGATAGTATTCGCCAGTCCGAAGACTGCCCAGGGCAAACCGCGTGGAGGTTCTATCATATCTTGCCCCATGGTGGCCCTTAAGAGAGCCGTTGGTTCGTTCTCGTCGTATCTGAAAATAGAAGGAAAAATAGATGAAATTATATTCAAGTGATAGAGATGATATTAACTTACCATAAGAGAAATTTAACCGGTTCGCGACCCCTTCGATGGTGATGGTTGAGGTAAGTACTTGGCCGGCAGTTTTCGCTTCCGGTGGCGCAGCTCCTTTATTTCGCCATCATGCTTGATGGAGACATGGAGACAGCGCATCTCCGCCATTGCTCCCTCGTAGCACTCGAATGTAGCATCCAAGTCCTCACTCTCAAAGATGACGCTGTCGACGATTCTGCTCTTGATGATGGGAATGTGGAGCGTTGTTCGTCTCTCTTCTTTCTTCTGACTCTCAGTCAGGCTAGTCTTAAGTTGCTCAATTTTTAAATTTGACACCTCTTCCTGAACTTTTAGTGATTTTATGTAAGTCGCCTGCTCTTCAACTCGTTTTTCGCTGGCAAGCGCCCTTTCGCGGAAAGGTTCCAAGTTAATTACTTGGGTCTTGAGGGCCCGAATCTCGGCTACCTGAGCCTTCAGGTGGAAATTGTCATCCCTAAGGGCCGAACATTCGTTTTTGTAACGAGTGAGCTCATCTTTTAGTTTCGTGAGTGCATATTCCTGGCTCACTTTTGCGATCTGCTCATCCTTATTCCAGCTGTTCATCTGCTGCTTAATCCCCTTCTTTACTGGGGAAGGTGCGATCACTTTCTTTTTCGGGGAAGACTGATTTGTCGGTTTTCCTATCTCTTCCGCGTTTTTAGTGATGACGACCTCCTCAGAATCGGAGTCATCTGAGCAGTCCAAATCGCTTAGTGGGGCCTTCTCTTCTGCTGTCGATGAGGCAGTGACCGAAGTAACAGGTTCCAAAATTGTTGCAATAGCCTCTTGTAGTGCTGCGTCTAGATCGACTGTTTCTTCGTTGAAGAAGGGTGCGATCACTTTGCCGATGTCTGATGTTATATAATTGTTAGCCTTTTTGAGCGGACATTCGGCGTGGGCGATGTAGAATTCCTCATGCTCCTTGCCTTTTAAAAATTTCAGGCAATGTGTACAGCCGGAAATAACGGCTCTTTCCTCGTGAAAGTGAGGAGTATTCTTATATTTATTAATGTGACGTTTGAATTCGCCACCTCTCTTTATTTCTCCGCAAGAGCACTTTTTAAATAAAAATTTTGAGTTGCCTCCCATTTTGTAATTTATGTATCTGTAAAGGAAGGATGAAATAGAATTACTAACAGGCAACATTGGCAGTCATTTTTATAATCATACAGCTATATGTCATTCAATACTTGAGGATAGACAAGCTAGGCTGATGAATCCGTTACAGGCATTACTCAGAGGGGATCTTATCCCGACTCCAAGGCCTCGGCCCTCAAATCCAACCTCCCGCGGACAGAGCTTGCGTCATATCACTGTGTTGGTATTCGGACCCCGATTTTGACATGAAAACCGGTGGAGTTATTTACATCAGGAAGCAAGTCTCGAGCCGAAGCTCGCCTCTGACAACTTTATAAAGGTCTTTATTGAAATCAGAAGGTTTGAAAACCCCGAAAATCGCCAAAAATAGTGAATTTAAAATTTTCAACTTTTTAGCACTACTTATGAAATTTTATAAGTAGTCCATCACTTAGGGCAGGTCAATAGCGACCGAACGTTTTTTGAATCAAGTCAAACGGACTTGTAGAAGCAAAGTTACAAGCCTTTAAAGTTTTGGAGTCTTTTATGGCCTGGAGACGAAGGCAATCTCCTGGCTAACCTCTAAGTCTGACGCCTTAGCTGATATCAGCAATGAAATTTTCTAAGTCGGTTTCTTACAGAAACTCGGAATTTGGAATGTCCGAAGCTATCATCGGAGCTCAGAGAGACGACCTACCTCTGACAATCGTTCTCCTCTAAATGACAAGTCTCTGTCGGTTCCCAGCTTATATAGTGTGTGGCGATCAGCTGATGACGTAATACCCATCATCCAAACACTAAAAACCCGTCTATCTCCGGTTCTAGTGCTCCGATTGAGCTGGAAATACACCATTTCCATGTAGAATTTGACGCTGAATCCGAATCTGGCCTCCGTTTTCCCATCCGATGCTTCGTTTTGGCTCTACAGTAGGCAGCCATCGCAAAAATTCTAACTCGTTTTTTCGAAAAATGTTGAAAATTTTTCTCTCCGATTGACTTCAAAATCTCTGATTGACTTGAAACTTACCATGCTGATAGAGAATTTGATGCTGATTCCAAATCTGGCCTCCGTTTTCCAATCCGATGCTTCGTTTTGAAGCTACAGCCCAAAACGTCCCAAATTCTAACTCTGTCGTTTTTCGCCAATGTCCCAAAATCTTAAATGGCGTCTCACATCTAAACGAAGACAGATAGGAACAAGCCGATTCTTTAAGTGAATTTGTCTCACTCTTAGCTTTCAAACGAGCTATGGCACGACTAAATCCGTCCACTGGAAGCCAAAATCGAAGCGAGCTGTCCAGAGGGGGGGGGACGTCAGCGAAAATTTTTCTCTCCGATGGCGTTCAAATTCACCATACCGATGCAGAATTTCACGCTGAATCCGAATCTGGTCTCCGTTTTCCCATCCGATGGTTCGTTTTGGCGCTACACACCAAAACGTCCCAAATTCTAACTTTGTCGTTTTTTCGAAAAATGTTGAAAATTTTTTCTCGCCGATTGACTTGAAACTCACCATACAGATAGAGAATTTCACGCTGATTCCAAATCTGAAATCCGTTTTCCAATCCGCTGCTTCGTTTTGAAGCTACAGCCCAAAACGTCCCAAATTCTAACTCTGTCGTTTTTCGCCAATGTCCCAAAATCTTAAATGGCGTCTCACATTTAAACAAAGACAGATATGAACAAGCCGATTCTTTCAGTGAATTTGTCTCACTCTTAGCTTTCAAACGAGCTATGGCACGACAAAATCCGTCCACTGGAAGCCAAAATCGAAGCGAGCTGTCCAGAGGGGGGGGGGACGTCAGCGAAAATTTTTCTCTCCGATGGCGTTCAAATTCACCATACCGATGCAGAATTTCACGCTGAATCCGAATCTGGCCTCCGTTTTCCCATCCGATGGTTCGTTTTGGCGCTACACACCAAAACGTCCCAAATTCTAACTCTGCCAAAATTTTGAAGAAACATTTTTTCTCGCCGATTGACTTCAAATTCACCATACCGATGTGGAATTTTACGCTGATCACGAATCTAAAGTCCGTTTCACCATTCCACCACGACAACCTAGACGGTCGCCCACGTCAACCTAGACGGTCGCCCACGACAACCTAGACGGTCGCCCACGTCAACCTAGACGGTCGCCCACGTCAACCTAGACGGTCGCCCACGTCAACCTAGGCGGTCGGCCACGTCAACCCACACGAGACCAACACACCCGAGTCTCACACTCTGTCGTTTTCGAGGGGGGAGACGTCAGCGAACATTGTGTGAACGCCAACCAACCTGGCCGGCACACCACGACAGACCTCTGTCGTCCCAGAGGGGGGGGACGTCAGCGATGGCGGCCATCTTGCGCTATCTGGTGTTTGTCACTTTCTTACTACTATTATGTGTGCATCCATTTGTCGAAACTCTATTTTTTTATTTTCTACTAATTGTCACATTGGTATGTGGATTAGTTGTGCCATGTAAGTCATCATGCAAATTGAGTACAAATCCATGTGTCTATGAATTGTCCCAATATCCCAATATAAAACTCTGTTTCATTATCTAAGACGAAAACTTTCTGAAATTCTCTGTAAATGTTTTAATGATGTGAATTGTTTTTTACAATATACTATGAATGTTAACGAATTGTGCCATATTCGAAAGATGTTTTGCAAACTTATGTTTATTGCATACAAAACAGTATCTTAATTGTGTGTTTC
Organism: Prostheceraeus crozeri; assembly: GCA_907163375.1. NCBI lineage: Eukaryota > Metazoa > Platyhelminthes > Polycladida > Euryleptidae > Prostheceraeus > Prostheceraeus crozeri. The sequence continues at coordinate 240,687 of CAJQUW010014496.1, forward strand.
AGACATGAATCAGTGTCCTACATGAATCAATACTGAAATTATGAATAGATTTAACCAAATCAATTCAACGTGTCCGTCCATATGGCAAGGGAGAATCTTTTGATCACTGTGTAGGCCTGGACTTGTTTCTGAGAGGTGAGTGATTTCTTGCACATTTTTGTCACTGTCTCCGAATGTTATGGTTATGCAGTGATGCTATAATGAGCTGTAAATCCTTGGAACATTTCGTGGCAGTATGACGTTGAACAACAATGTTTTTTTCAATTTTATATACATTGTTATATAATTGTTATACATTGTTATGCATTGTACTATATTGTTATATGGTACTTGCTCTGTGCATGGTACTTTTTGTACGTATTCAAATAAAATTTTTCCGAAATTTTTTTTTATGTAATGACGACACGGGACCATCTTAATTGTAGCTTTCATTTCGCCGTTATGGCGGATAAAAGGGAGAGGGATACGTGAGGTCAAGGTTAATCGAACACCTTTAGGCAACGTCCAACCAACCACTAATTTACTTCTGTTTCACGCTTAAGCAACCGATAGGCAACGTTCAAGCAACCGTGAGGCAACGTGTTGGCGACGTTGCCTGTTGCGACAAATAGCACGTGTAGGCAACCGTCTTGACGAAATGACTTGCTAAGTCTTATCAAGTCTGATCAGATTCTTGCAAAGTCTGATCAGAACTTATTTTATTTAAGATCCTACATTTCCTGACCAGAAAGTACCAGACTTACTAAGTCTTATATTTTGCAAAATAAGATCTTTTCAGATCTTACCAGCTGATAATTGAAATTAAAAAAAGTGAACTGATTTCAGTGCGAAGATCAAACGATATCAGTGGTTGTAGTTGTTAAATGATCTTGCTGGAACATCAGTGCACTGAATATATGTAGACAAAACGCAAAATATAAGACTTTTTCTACTCAAAAGATTTCTAAAAATCACAAATAAGATCTTATCAGATCTGATCAGATTTGCTAATAAGACTTAGCACGACTGGTACTTTCTGGTCAGATTTTGTAAGATTTCCTTAGTAAGATTAATTAAGTCATTTCGTCTAGTGGGGTAACGTTGCCTACACGTGCAGGCAACTAAGTGTGCTCATTGGGATGGCATAATTTTCTCCTTTTAATTTTTTTGTTTGCTTATAAGAATGCTTTCAATTGCCTCAACTCTTTTTCATGTACAATAGGTCTAATTAAAAAACCCACTGCCTAATTATTCTATATTACAAGTAGGCCTGACAAAAAGACAGACGGCTTGCTCACAAACGACATTATCGAAAAGCATCAATCAGCAAATTAAATTTTTTAAGATGGAAGACATTCATGTTTATTCACCATTCCTGTTTTTAGGAAATATGCTTCAATATTGTAACCGGGACGAAATATGAAGTACGACTATTGGAAAAAATGGAAAATGTAGCAAGTCCACGGGTGAAGAGGTGAAAATAATTAAATCGCAAATCGGCATGCGAGCTCGACAATCACAAGATGAAGAGGCGGAAGTGGGAGTGAAATTAAATCAGACTCACGTGTCAAAAATGTCAAACGAATTTTTCCATCAAGATTGATTTATGACTTTCGAGGCAGTGGACGCATCCGGTGCGGATGCTTATGAAGAGGATGGTAGTACAGTATAAACTCAACGACCGGACAGTTGTCGTCACCGAACTGAGTATTCTTTTGTACTTCACTTTGTACGCTGCTCATCCTTTTAGCTCTTCCCCACATAGGCATAATATACGGTGTTTATCGATATCATTATTTTATCTTGAGTAAGCCTTAGTGGGTGACACTAACTCTGGGAAAGGTAAACGTGAACTTGTGATTGCTGGAACCGCAATATAGTTGAGGGAAGGCGATTTAGACGGTAGCAATAGAATTAATATTTCCAGAGTGCTAACATATAAATAAATAGGGTAAAAATATCAAGGATCGAACTTTCCATTTCCTATCAACGATCCTGATGAATCACGCGATTAACCCATTACTGCCCATGAATAGAAAAACAATTATTTTTTAAAATTTTCTTTTATACAAAAACTTCTACCGTCTGAAGCAACTACAAACTAATGACGATTAGAAAAAAAAAATTCTGTATCATAACGCACAACGCTGCTTCGTAAATCAGTACTGTCTGTGTTAGAAAAGTATATTGAAAGATTCAATTTGACTCATGTGAAATTCGTAGACATTGAGGTTGTTAGAGTTAGGCACTAATATCCGTGGTGCATGAAAGGAAGGGTTCAATGCATTTCGCTTCCAGCAATAACAACGAATTTTATGTTGCTGAAACTTTGATGGTGAGTGTTAACGCTGTATTTCAGTCACTTTTAAAGTGTTGAGTTGTATAAGCACTGTAGAAACGAATAAGCGTATAAGTTTTAGATGCAGTTCAACTCTGCGGAGTGACTACAGGTACACATGGTTCAAATTAAAAAACAACGTCATGCTGGTTTGTTAAGGTGGATGATTGCATATTTCAAAGTGTTAGCTAAAACTTTTACTTTATCGTTGAAATATCAAAGACTGTTTTTATGAGAAAGGTACATCACTTCGTTTTCAATGAACAAACACATGTAGGATGTGAAACTATGCACAAGTCTGCGCTGACGACAGAGTGACATAACTATCGCGTCGGTGTGAATATCTCATTATATGAAGTTTAAACAATAAGAATTGAACATCGGAATGGCTTTCACAGTATCAAGTCTCTTGTCTGATCACATTAAATGAGTAAACTAAGAACATCATCGTATGAGTCAGGTGGAAATGCATATTGTATATTTGTAAATCAAAATTTGAAATGATAGAATTAAGCTTGTAAATCTAAGCATATGTCGAGTTAGTTGTTTTCATTCGAGTGTGCGTTAGTATCTCTTAATATGAAACAGTAAAGCAGTGAACATCACGTCTCTTGAATATGAGTAAACTAAGAACGTCAATGTGTACTGTATATTTGTAAATCAAAACTTGATAGGATGGAATCAACAACTACTGCAAACGAGTATTGAATAAGTTGTTTACATTCGAGTATGCAATACAAATAAAAACGTGGACAGTATTGAAATGACAGAATCAAATGTGTAGGCTGAAGCATGTATCGAGTTAATTGATTTAATTCTGAACTATTTGTGTATGTTGAAACCATGAAGCGTGCTGCCAATGTTGGTTCCCAAATTGCATCCATGCTTGGGTTTTGAATTTATGTTAGTTCGTTTAAGTAAGTGCATCGACGAAAAATACAAATATCATGGCATAGGTGAATGTTAAAACGACAGTGTCGGCGGAAATATTATGACCGCTTCTCAAAAGATTGTCTCTATGAGTCTGAAGACATGAAAACATTAGTTATTTATTCTCAAAACTTGTTTACTACTTTAAGAACATTACAGAATAGGAAATAATGATTGTTAAACATTTTAACGGTACATTTACAAGAAATAGTTAGTATTTCGTTGGATGGCCCGCATTTCTCTTCAGTAGGTGAATCCGGTTCTTCATTGAATTTAATAGATTTCGGCAGAAGTCGGGAGTGATTGAAAGGCACCAGTGTCGCTTGATCGATTCCTTCAATTCAGTCAATGATTTCGGTTGATCTTGAGAAACACGAACCTTCAACTGTCTCCATAAATTCTCAATGGGGTTCAGATCCGGTGAGTTTCCAGGCCATTGAATAACACGAACATTTTGATCAGCAAGCCATGAAGTGATCTTCTTCGCTTTGTGACAGGGGGCTGAATTGTGCAAGAAATATCCCAGAATGTTCATATGAGTCATCAGCTTGTCTTCGAGCAAATCGAGATAAACAGCTGCATTCATGTTTATGCCTTTCGGAAGAAAAAAGAGGCCTCCTCTGTTGTTCGCCGAGAAACAGCCCCAAACCATCACTTTCTGTGGGTGTTTCATAGTTGGCAATGTGTACCGGGGATTGTATCGTTCATTCGTTGGTCGTCTAACGAGATGAGGGGCTTGATAATTCAACTCAAAAGTTGATTGGTCCGAAAAAAGAACTTTTGCCCAGTCACCGTTATCCCAGTCGCCATATTGATCAGCAAAACAACGACGCTGACTTCGCATCTTCTTCGTCAAAAGTGGTTTCTTCGCAGCTCTTTTGGCAGATAAACCAAATTTTCTCAAACGATGCTTAATTTCGGTGACACCGAGATGTATTCCTTCTACAGACAGTATATTTACAATTTTTGATGCTGGCAAAATGGATCTTTCACTACCATTCGTCGAATCTTTCGATCAGTTTGTCTGGTGGTCTTCGCCGGTCTTCCTGTTCGCTGACGACTCTTCAAAGAACCGGTATCTTGAATTCTCATGAGGTTATTGAACACAGTTCCTTTGGCAACCTTCAATCTTCTTGCAATCGCCTCGTTAGAGTATCCTTCTTCTTTCAACAGTTGAATATTTGCGCGGAGCGATTCACTCAAGTCCGGTTTCTTTCCCATTGCGAGCAAAATGTACGATTGCAAGCAGATATTCAAATTTGAATATTTTGACAGCTAATCGATGCGTCTAGTTGGAAAGGCGTGAAGTTGATTTCTATGGCAACGTCTATAGTTGGAAAGACGTGATGAAGTTGATTTCTATGGCATAGATATCTGAGAGAATGAATAAGTATATCTGTCTACAGTGTATTATCGAAACTGTGATTTTACTGCTTTTCAATGAAGCGGTCATAATATTTCCGGCGACACTGGAATTTCATGTTGACCAGAGTTCTTGTGTACAAGAGATGTCAGCACTTGTGTGGCATGCAAATGTGAAACTTATTTTGTATCACACTTGTTTCTTACGAACAGCACATTAATTTCAATGACACAGTAAGTAAAACTGCAACATCAAAGATCTCGTTGGAATGACGTTAACTGTCAAGTATCTTAAGCTTTTAAATATGAAACAACACTATGTCTCTCTCATGAGTGAGATGAATGTAGTAGGAAGTGTGCTTGTTTAACTTAAGGATGCTAAATTGCACAACTCAAGCATCTATTTTTGAATGTAAGAATGCATGTCAGATCCAAGCAGGCATGTGAAGCAACGTTCAATGAATTAATCTGATGTTGTGCATTCAAATGAGCACACAATTAGACGCATTCAACATAGGTAAACGTGAAAGTATTTGAGTGAAAAACCTCTAATGCTGCTGTGATCGTTCATTACAATTTTCATCGAAGGTATGTCTATTGAACTGTATGTGTGTGATCTCAAAGCAATGAGAAATATATTTGTCTTTATGTGATGATCTTCTACGTTATGTCTAATGTTTGATTTGGTTATACACTAAAGTTCTTGAAGACACTAGTCACTTACACTTAACCATTGATAGTCCTGTGTTTTGAACGACATGCCTCATGCATTGTGCTGCAATCATACTGTCTATCTTGCAAAGTTGTTAGATGACAGTTGTGTAAATTATATATAAAGTTGCATTTCGATTGTCAAAGCAACCTGATCAGTGTTTCTAAATCAATGGTAGCCATTGCCCTCATGCAAAAGCATCAATGTCATGAAGTAGATTCATTAAATATACTCAACAAAGGTGTACACGAATTCATGCAATCATCCCAGATGGACAAGTTGAACTTACCAGCAGTTGAAAAACATAGGTGTCACGATGAATTTAAGCATAGTTGAAAATATGACTGAGTGCAAACATGTCTCATGCGGTTGAATTTGACAGTCAATTTTGCTCCTTGCGACTTCATCAGCAAAGCCTCAGAGGTAAAGTCCGTGACTACATAATTTCTTTTCACAATGAATGTGCAGACCTTGGATTTGCTATTGGAAAAGGATGCCTAGTTTTTCAACAACTAATGGAAATATGAAAGGTTAGGACATGAAGGGACGTTTAGTGGCAGAAATAGAATTTGAAAAAACGAAGGGTGACAATGTTGGTGAACGTCCATGTTTTTCACTTCTCATCACAATCTGCAGAGAGCATATATCATGGTCATGATTTGTATCAACGACATATGACAAAAGTGGCTTCACGGTTAGATACCTTTCATGAATATGGAGCAAACTTATTACTGTGTCGTATCAAGCATATTCATATTCAATTGATTGTGTTTGACTGAATCTCCCATCTGCATGTATCCTCCCTCATCCTGTGACAATGTCATGGAATTAACAGTGCTCAATCATATGTTTCTTAAATGAATGTATTAAAATCATCACTTTAAACATTGCTTGCCACAGCTTCGTATCGCTGAAATATCTGATTATGATATTGCTCTATTTTCAAATTGACATCTTGTCATACTAGGGACATTGCATTGATGTTGAAAATATGTTACGCAGTTGTACTGTGTGCAACATTTCAATATTGAAATTCATTTCTTAATTGCACTGTGGTTCACGGATGAAGAAACTCTGTAATCGTGAATGCTCACATCATGTCTGAACGATGTTAAATATAATTTTAATTGGAAATGTTCGTTTTCCTGTCGTCGTTTTTTCCATGGAGACTTATTGGCAATCGTGTACAGAGGCATGAATGATTCGTATAGTGCTAAAACTTGTTAACAAAAGTTTTGGTGAAAAATCGTAAATTAAGTGCCAACGGATGTTTGTTTACGTTGAACAAGGTTTCCTATTTTGCAAGATTGGAAACTTATACTTAGTCAGGTCGTCTATGATATGGGGAAGGTATTTATTGTCAATGATTACCGAGGATCATGAAGCGGCAAGATATGTATATTGATGTATAAAGTCACCTGAACGTGTTCGATTGCATGGTTCGTATATTCATATACTGTGGAGTAAATGAATGAACCCAGAGAATGAACTAAAATTAGACTGATCATTTTTATATTTTTACAACCTTATCCAAAAATGGTATCACTTATATTTTCTACTTAAAGCATCTACCAAACTTATGAAATCACATCAACGTTGAAAGAAGAACACATATTTGCACACATGCGTATATCATTGAATCACAATCGCAATATGAATGTACAAGTTATCAAAGAATGTAAACATGGACGTGAAATAAAGTCATGAAGTGAAAGGAAGGACAGCGATGATTGTCGCTATACAAGTTTTTGATGTGTTTCATGTACACAGAAAGTCATAGACACATCATAGTCTGGGTAATCACAGGAGGATATAGATGCCGCAGGAAAGCAATGTCACCGAAGTGTGGGGATGCACATCATATGATAATATAGACAGTAAACCAAAAGGACAGGTGCTTAGGAATCGGAGAAGTGTGATGTACAGATGAAAAGCGTGTCATACGATTCACAACTTAAAAGCAACATAAAAACTCCGTCTTGTGAATTTAGGGAGAAAAACATCGCCGCTAAAACATAGAGCGAATGGTTCACGGGTCATAAGCGGATGGAGCAACAGAAAGTTTTTCGTCTTTAGGATGTGGAGGATTTGTGCCTGAGTGACCGTGGGAGTGAATGATTTGGACTCAGCCAGCAGCGTTTATTCTCCCACGCACTAAGAGCTCGCTTTCTAAATGTACACGTTTGAATTTGATGGCTAGTTGATTTTATTGTCATATTGACGTAACTATCAATTTTATCTTGGTATGCTGCTGTGTAATTTTCATAATTGAAAATTTTCACATTGGAACGGGAAATTCCTGTAGCACGTTTGATGGAGTCGGAGCTATCCCTATATTTCATTGAATACATTTTAGGTCTTAACAGTATCATTCCATCTAGTGAGCTACCAGCGCATTCATCCGTGAAGCAGCCAAGTTTAGCCTTGTCATTTTTTGAATTAAGTGGATGTGATGATGGATAATTAGAACTATCAAATGTGTGTTCAAAATGTTTAGGGATGTCAGTTTCAGGTAAATGTCGTTTTACTGTGATGGCCAAAAAAAGCTATCAATATCCCCACCCACTAAATCCACAGAATTAAAAAGTGGACATGGTTTTAGTGTTTCATAAAATATTTTGTATATTTTATGCATTTTGCTGCAGCTTCCCATACAGTCAAGTCGGAAAGCAGCTCAAGATGCCTTCAAGCGAATGAGAGAGCCTGCTTTACTCACTAGCTACCGTTTCAATGTTAATGTCAATGAAACACCATCAACATCAAGCATTCAAACGGATGAAAGTACATGTCCTCAATGTCTGATCTCATACTACAATGATGCAAGCGA